>VYZM01015754.1:61194-119301 GCA_013398915.1 Dromas ardeola | reverse complement strand
GTTGTTTGGGTTTTTTTTTTTTTTTTTTTTTTTTTTTTTTTTTTGTGACTTTTCTCTCCCCACTATTAGGCACTTTCAAGAAATGGACAAAGTAAAATCAATCCCAGACCTGGCAAGGTAAGATCAATTTTATGATCCTTACTGTTCCTCTATATATTTAAAGCATAGCAAGATAGAATTATATGTTGTTGTTGGGTTTTTGTTTTGTTGTTTTTTAACACAGCTGGTGATATACTGTGAATCAGACTATCAAAACAATGGTATTGAAGTTTTCCATGATGTTCCGGATTGCAGTTCTTGGGTTCTGTCGCCAACAATTTTAGTTAAAGTCATCAGAGGATGGTAAGAGATGAATTTTTATTCTTTATCATTGGTCTGTCCAAAAATCTTTAGAAACAGAACCAGTATGTAATTCACAGTAAGTCTACCTTGCAAATGGCAATGTAATGTAGATACCTGCAAGCAAGAAATGTGGCATTTTACCTCTGCAATAGGAAGTTCTGGTCAGAAAACTTATCTTGCTGACAAATTGAGTGAGTGTTACCATCTGGAGGGGTGCAACATTTCACCAGGCATAGGGGTGGGATGAAATGACAGATTCTGTCCAGCTATGCTGCCCTTTGACTCCTGTTCCCTTTATGGGTGCTTGCATATTATTTGGATTGGGCTAAAAGGCTAGCAAAGGGTTTTAAAGCCAGGTCTGATGTGAGTTTGGATGCAGAAGATTAATTCCACATCTAAAAGTATAAGGTGGTGCTGTAGAGGTAATTGTTTCTCTCATGAGTACAGAGGGAATTTTTCTGTAAAAGCTAGATTGACTAAGAGTAATTCAGCACAAGTTGATCTCCTACATTCTTCGTAGCGTTAACAGAACAGCCATTATTAGTGTGGATACCATGACAAGTTAGGTTGTGGCCAGGCTATAATACAGTTAAATAGCAGATTCTCAAAAGTACTGATCTGATAGTAAACTGCAAAAACAAGGGCTAGCTGCAGTAGGAGGCACTGGGAAGCACACTGCTGTGTAGCTTCAGAAAACTGGAATGAAAATCTTTTGATCTGTGTGAACCAGATCATCTTTTCCAGCATGGACTAGAAGACTGTGTTCCTCCTTATTTCCCCCTTTAACTGAGCACTCCAGGGGAGGTTTTATATTTGCAGATGGATATAGTTTTTATCTAGTTACATATTCAAACCTGCGGTTAAAAATAAAGTTGTGCTTGTCTTCTGAGCAGTCCTATCATCCTTTGGCAGATCTATACCAGCCCCTGTGGAACTCCAGGCAGCTGTTCACAGGATCCAAGTAGCTTGGGTGTTTATACATGACACGGCAGTCTGCAGTGTCAACATTTTCTGACCTATAAATTGGTCCTGATTAGTATCTTATGCAAAAGTCTGGTGTTCATGGGCAGTAGTCTTGCTGCCCCAAATCATCAATTTAAAAAGGTGGAGGAGTTTTTGATGGAATTACAAAGTCAGCAGTAGGCATCTTTGTTTTTATCATTGCTTTTAAAAATATCACAGATATCAGAAATGGCTTGCCTCAGCTGTATTGGGGTGGTGGTAAGGGTCTGGAAATAATATTTCTTGTGAAAGGATTTGTTAAATGGGATCATGATTTTTGCAAATTACACTGGACAAAGTAGCATTAATAATGAGAATTTTTTTATTTTAAGCTGGGTACTCTATGAGAAACCAAATTTTGAAGGCCCCTCTATTCCCCTGGAAGAAGGAGAGCTGGAACTCCCAGATATTTGGGGTGCAGGTACTTTTGAAGAGCAAAATGAATACAAATCTCTCAAGCCTGCAGTGATTGGTTCAATAAGACATGTTGTTAAGGCAAGTAATAGAAATAAAGAAAACTTTGTATAGGTGTTAATGTTTGGTGATGTTTTGTATTGATACAGAGTGGTTGGTGTATTAGGACACAAGTATAATATGAGTTGTAAATGCATGAAACAATCTTCCATGTTGAATTTCTTGTTTAATCACAAAATAAATGTGGGGAGTTTTGCATAATGGAGATTATAGTAACATCCACTGGAAGGATAGGGCAGGAAGAAAACTGGGTGTTTTTCGTTAGAATAGCCTCCAAAATGCTATGTACAGCATATACTTTTTAGCCTGGTCAATCTCTCAGGAAAAACATCAGTAATTCCACAGACTCATATTTTTCATAAGCATGTGTGTGGGTTTTTCTTTTTTTTTTAATATTTTAACCAAGTTTACACTCAACATGAACTTTAGTGTCAAACACCAAACCTTGTTTGATACTCAAAAAATAGCCCTGTATGTGCAAACTTAGTAGGGAGCTTCACACATGATGGAACAGCCTTCCTACATGCACTTTTAACCTACTATTAAGTAGTTACCTTTGCAGGTTGCCCAAACAAGTATGAGCTATAAAGTTACTTGACTAGGACAGGAAAAAGGAGGAATATATATTGCTTGTAACTACAATTCTTGTTTAAATTGCAGTTCTCTTCAAGAATGCCTTGGTTGGTGTTATGTTAGGGTTTAATTTGCTAGAGGACATGTTAACTGATGAAAGAAGATGCATTCCTAGATGGCAGAAAGTAAACAATGTAAATGTTGATTATAGATTGACTGACTGTCTTGGTCCAGAGACAGGAAAACTGGCCTAGTTATACTTTTATTATAGGCATCTAATAGCATTAGTAATTGACAAGAGGGGAAACAATTTAGAGTAAACAGGTGTTTAAACACTGATTTAGTTATCTGCGTTAATTACAGAACTTGCAGCACAGGTCAAGTGATTATGGCAATCTTTATTTTTCAGGATTACAGGGTTTGCCGAATTGATTTGTATACAGAACCTGAAGGCTTAGGAATCGTGACTTCCTTTTTTGACGACACGGAAGAAACAGGGGTTTTCGGCACCACTCAGAAGACTTGTTCTATCAAAGTACACTGGGGCATGTAAGTGCGTAGTTCTGTATGAACGTGCACTGCTATGAAAGGAATTTATTTTAAACCATTGGTTACACCTATCTGACATGCAAGCAGGCTGTATTTATTCTAGTCCTACATTTTGGAAGTATTTGTCGACAGTAGCATTAGTACACCTTTGTAATGCTTGACTCTTGGAGAGGCTGACCTCTTAATGTTCTGTGTTGGAGCCAGTTTTTCTTCTGCTTGCATGTAGTAAAGACAGAGTAACCCTTGTGTATTTGTAGCAAAGGAATGAGTTTGCCTCTCCTGCTTTTTCTCATTCAGGCAAACTTATCACATGTGAGAGCAGGGGGATGAACTGTTATGATAAGACCACATTTCCTACTTGCTCTCCTGTAAACTTGAAATCATTGTACTAAAAGAAGAGAATTCTCAAGCTCTTGTGTTAGAAAGTAAGACTTGGTATCATGTGTGGACTCTGGAAAGCATTCTTGTATTTCACAGTGCATTTTAATCAGTGTTTTTATGGTGAAGTTTGGGACATGTGTGTATATCACCTGAAAACATCTAGCCGTTTGAGTTACGCATCTAATGTATGTCATGAACTAAGGGAGCCTTTATGAGAAAGGAGACCTCTCAGGAGCAATCCAGACACTGTACCAATGGTAGTTTTGATAACTTAATAAACAAACTTGTAAATCGGTACTGAAAATATGCCTCAAAGTGGTACTGGGAAAAGTATGCAGAAGAGGGAGGCTGGTTTCAGAAAAAGTGAGAGGGTGGAACCGCTTTCAATGATGTTGGATCCTGCAGAACATTTTACAGGGTTTACAGACCTTGGTTGTTACCTGTTGGCCATGTTATGTTTGGGCACTGATAGCACTTGCCTTGCTGCAAATGGTCTATTTAACTATCAAAAACTGCCCAACTAAAGACAGGCATTCCATACCACTGCAAAGATATATTTAAATATGCGACATGATGGATGGGGCATTTTAGTTGTTCAGTAAAGGGTATTTTATCCAATTAAATCTTTACACCTTGATTTGGGGAAAAAATGAAGCACTCAGGTATATAGGGAAATTTTAAGATGTCCAAGTAGTTTGTTCTCTGACAGAAGGTTATTTCTTTTGAACTGCAAGCTTAATCCAAATTACATGTCTGCTGAGTGTAATGAAATCAGATATATTATTTGGAGGTTGATTATTAATTGACTTCATCTACCTCTCCACTTTATTTCTGTCCCTCACTTAAAAGCATTCTGCGAATAGTGAAATTACAAAATTTCTGGAAAGGAAACAGAGTCTGTGTACATGTCTCAGACTTCAGACTGGTCCTTATTTTGCATCAGTGTGACAGTGTTTTTTGGGCTAAAGCTGTGTAAACTCTTACAGTCGTAATTTCACTCTGTTGCATTTGGATCCCCTGAGGGAAAGCAGACTAATATTTGCACCAGAAAGCAAACCAGACAGTTGAAAAATAATCACAGACTCATAGAATGGTTTGGGTTGGAAGGGACCTTAAAGATCACCTAGTTCCAACCCCCCTGCCATGGGCAGGGACACCTCCCACTAGACCAGGTTGCTCAAAGCCTCATCCAGCCTGGCCTTTTTCGGATGTCCGTTCATTAGTCCAGTGTAGAAAGAAGTTGCTTCAGCCAGTTGCTTGCATGAGAAATTCTGTAAACTGTTGCTGCTTTTTTTGCATGTTGCAGGGTTTTGGTTTTTTTCTTTCCTTGGTTTACAGGCATAACATAGTTCACTGCATTGGCAGTTGAAGGAGGCTCTGATTCTGAGTCACCTTGCCATGTGGGTGTGGTTGTATCTTCTTAAGGTTTCCCAGTGTTCATGGTTAATTGCTGTTTACTAAAAGCTGCCAACAAAAATGAGTCAATGCACCTTTATCTTCCGCGTGTACTCTCTCCTTAGTCTTCCATGTGTTTAAATTCTTGCAGTGAAGCTGAGGGCTTACTGAGCATTGCGACTACAGGATGCACAATATGTCAAACATTCAGCTATAGAGAGCAATAAAACTAAAGATAAAACGTTCCTGTTTAGGATGTGTTTTATACTGCTACATGCTGCACTTCTGAGAGATCGGTAAATTTAACTGGAAGAAATACATTGCCATTCTTATGCAGAGATCAGCATTATGTTTCTTTGTTTCCAGTTTCTTTGTTTCCAGCCAGATTACTGGCTAAGATTTTCTTGAAAAAGCTTTGAAAAGCTACTGTTGCTGTCCCAATCAGGAATTTTCAAAGTTATGTCTTTCAAAGCAGATTTATTAGCAGATACAAGACACGAGGAAGTAGATCTGTAAGGACTTGTCAGGTTTTTATACCTTTCTAACTTTTCTACCTTTTTTCTAACTTTCTATTAGTAAGTAACACAAGTTTAGAATTCTGTTGAACAGATTTTGCAACAAATCCAAGTCTAGGTTAGTAGAGATCTTTCAACTTCTTGAAAATTGGTTCTGCATATTTTGAAACTACTCTAAAAATAATACAGAGTAAGCTTAAGTCTTGAAACTTCAGTCTAAAATTTGGGTTCTCCTCAGATAAGACAGAGTCAGATTCTTAACTCTCTCTCCTCTGTAGTGGTGTGTTTTGTTTTTTTTTTTAACTTTTCAAACAAAAGACATGCATTATTGGTGGTTCCTGCAACAGGCACAGAGGTTTGACAGTGTGCCAGCTTGTACTTGGCAATTTTGATGGTAAAGAAACAAAGTTTTATTGGGGGTACGGTGATGCCTTTTCTGAAGTAAGAACGTTGTCTTGTTCTTTACTCTTCAGAAGTGTTCTGGGGTTTTTATCTTTTGTTTTCCTCTCTCCCTTACTTTAGATGGCTAATTTATGAAGAACCTGGTTTCCAGGGAGTCCCTTTGATGTTGGAGCCTGGTGAATATCCTAATTTAGCATTCTGGGAGAAGAAGGAAGCCTACATTAGGTCTATGAGGCCCTTGAAAATGGTAAAATATTGTTATTACTAGCAAGTTACATGACCTGTGTTTATATGTTAGAAATAATGTGTTAAGGTTGTTAGATTTTTCAAAAAAGTAACTCTTTAAAACCCAAAATTTTTAGTCTGTGAAGTTCTTGAACTTTCAACATTTGCTTGCATCCATTAATCTGCCTTCTTATTTTCACTTGTGTTCTTCAAGGAAGGCTTCATCTTAATTCTGTCTTTTTGTGAAGAGTTGATGACTCTCATAGTTGCCTGCAAGTTGTCTGTCTAAGTTTAGACAACTTATTTTTTCTTTTCTTTTTTTTTTTTTTAACAGGGCGGTCGCAAAGTTGAATTCAGTGGAGAGCCAAAGGTAAAAGTCGATATTTATTTGATTGTCCAAAGGTATTTTATAACACATGAACTACACATGGCTAGATAAATATATCTTGATCGTGCACCAACTACTGACAGTTTAGTGGCTAGTCCTACTGTATGTGACCACACCATGAAACTGCAGTTTATCATATTTATGCATCCATCATATATGATGTCACATATGTGACAGCATTAACAGCTATCTGGATAATGCAGATGGGTAGTGAACATTCAAGCCCTCATGTTGCATCTCTGAGGGAAAGACATCTTGAAGACAATAGAGAGATCCCACTAATTAGTTTCATAATCGTGCCTTCTCTTATGTGGCCTTGCAAAAGAAACTGTCTGTTGTCAGAA
This sequence comes from Dromas ardeola, assembly GCA_013398915.1. Taxonomy (NCBI): domain Eukaryota; kingdom Metazoa; phylum Chordata; class Aves; order Charadriiformes; family Dromadidae; genus Dromas; species Dromas ardeola. The sequence goes on along the minus strand of VYZM01015754.1, from coordinate 112,711 downwards.
TTTTCATGCAGTCTGCAACTTTTCTTTTACTTCATTTCCACTGCAGGTAGTCATTTATGAGAAGCCTTTCTTTGAAGGGAGAAATGTGGAAATAGAATCAGAGATCTTTATGCTTGATGACAAGGAATCAGAAGAAAAGACAAGACTTCCATTTACATCAGTGGGATCCATGAAAGTACTGGGAGGAGTGTAAGTGTGGGAAAACACCAGCAATATTTCCCCATCACTAAGGTAGTAACTCCATAGGCTGGAAATTGCAGTGGACAAATTCAGTACCTGTTTGTTTTCCCTGTTTTCCTAGTTTTTGGGTTTAGAGGTATGCCTGGGTTAAATTTGCAAATACTCACAGCGAAAGAACACATTTCACACATCTGTATCTGCTCCATAACAACATGGAGTGTCAGTTGTCCATTTTCACACGCAGATTCTGTTGTTTGTTTAGTTGGGTTGGTTATGAGAAGCCCCGGTTCGAAGGCCATCAGTACTTGCTGGAAGAAGGAGCATATCGGGATTGGACAGACTGGGGTGGCTATGATGAAGAGTTGCAGTCACTGCGACCGATTGTTGGCGTAAGTTCCAAGAACATGTAGTAGGCATCTCCTGAGTGCAGTGAGATGTCCTGTTGCATTTTCCTTATGATGCTTCTCTTTGTTTTAACAGGACTTCACAAGCTCCCATATGATAATGTACAGTGAAAAAGACTTTGGATCAAAGGGTTCCAACATTAACGTGTTAGGAATTATTTCCAATTTGAAAGACACTGGATACGGGCTGAGGACACAGTCTATAAATGTGCTAAGTGGCGTGTAAGTGATATTTTTTTAATCCCTGTGTAATTTTAAATGTGCTTTTCTTTTTAGAATTTGATAGTATTTGCAGATGTTTTTCAGCATGACTTCTAATGTCTGTGTGGAATCTTCAGATAAAATTTTCTGCCCTTGACTGCAGAATGTGAAAAGAAGTTTTTGTGAATATGTACAGTAAATTGGTTTTCTTCTCGCGATAAGATCAGATGGTCCCAGGAAGTGCTAACTGATGATACACAAAGTATGAAAGTATGAGATGAGATTTCATCAGGAAGGTGGAAATAGCTTGTTCTCGTGGCTGTATATTTTTTTTTTTTTTTAAAGCGTTTCAACAGCAGAATTGTTATGGAGCTAATTTCCAGGCTTCTTGTGTTTGACCAGGGGCAAATTCCTTGCTCTTTCTCTCAGTTGTGTGTAAAATGGAGGTAACTCTTACCATGCTCACTAAGACATTTTGATATTAAGGAGACTTCAGCTGTTCTGAAAAGTAACATCACTTTTGCAGTGAATCCTATAGGTTAATATTGTTTAGTACTGTGGCTTTGGTTTTTATTGGATTTTTTTTTTTAACACAGTGGTGCCCAAAACTTTTGTATTGGCATGGTCATTAACAGCTCTTACTCTCTGTGCCACATGAGTTGGCACACGCAGTTGATAAGTTGATAGACTTTGTTGTTTGATTTGTTTAGTACATCAGTTGCATATTGAGGTTTCACAGCCTTGCAGTCTGCATCAAAGTGTTTTGGAAATACAAACAGGTATTAGCAATCATGTCTCCAAATATACAAAATTACTTAAAGTGGTAGAACCAAAAGAGTATGATATATGCAGTCTCCCTCCCTGCCTGGTATGCAGGTGACTTGCTGAAAGCTCTGCCTTATCCAGCCACACCCTAAAACTTTCCATGTGTTATCTGTGTGATATCTCTGCAAGTTTTACCTGGATAAAGATTGCAGAATCAAGCTCAGTGCATTCCAGAGGAATGCTTTTAATTTGTATATGAACATGGTGCGACAGCAGTTTTGGGTTTTTTTTTTTCTGCCTGGTGACCTTTGAAGCCACTGTGTCCTTTTGTCTTCTGTAATATGCAAGGGAGATTCATGGGAAAGAGTCACCTCTGAAGGTTGGGAAACAAATTGTGGGTTACCTATCACACCCTTTGTGTAGTTGTTCTAGTAAACGTGTCTGTTGCAGCTGAGATAGGAATCATACTTGACTTTGAGTATTCTAGTAATTAAGAGTGACTCTTAATACTCTGATGGTAAAGGCAGCTAGAAGTCATTACAAACAAAACTCTTGTCCCACAGACTCTGCTACTGCTCTTGTAATTTCACCTTGTAGTCTCTTAAAGATGTAATCTGTAGCAATAAGCTTTTTGAAAATTTGTGTGCGTTGTTCGTAACAGGTGACTAGCACTCAACTCGTACCAGTCTTGTACGACCCTTTTGTTTCCAAAGAGGTTGTGAGTGTTTGGGGGTTTTGTGGTGGTGTTCTTACTAAATGCTAATGTGTGAGAAAGGGTGAATGATTCACATTAAGTCATGCTCGGTAATAAAACGCTTTATTTTAAGTATTAAGTAACTGTTCAGGTAGACAATTTTTGTATCTTTCCTTCCAAGAAATCAGTCATCGAGTGATGAATAATCCATTAAGCAATTTCCTGAGCTGTTTAGACTGTAACGTACATGATGTCATAGTGAACTGTGACAGATTTAATAAAAGCTTCTTATAATATTTCGAAGTAACCTTCCTGGTATCATATTGAAAATACTACATTAAAGGAAGTCAAAAAATGTAAGAAGCCCTGAACCTTTCATAGCAATTTTTTAACTACAGGTTTCTGGGTTAAGCAGTTATAGGAGTAACAGATAACAGATGATCTGTATTTCCCACATAATTAATTTGATTGCTCTGTAATTTAAAGGGTATATCAAAGAAAAGAAAGCCTGACACTGCAGAGCACAGATACTACTGAACAAGTTCTAAGCTAAACTGCACCTTTAGCCTGTATGCTGAAGACAGCCCAGCTCTGTATTTGGGGAGTAAATATTCCATTTTGGGGTAATTGAGCGCTAGCTCCATGAACATTTTCAGCTATTGTGTTTCTGAAGAATGTTTCCAAGCAATATTTTAATGTGTTTGCTAAATCTATTGTAAAGACATCTTGGAAAAAATTTCCTAAAGTGATGAGGATTGACTTTTTTAAAATCTATACATGTTTTGCACTTCAGCATTCTTCAGAGACTGGGCAAACATAAAATACAAAGAATTTTTTTCTTCTGCTGTTGGGGCTGGAGAAAGCAATCCAGGCTTTCTGAACACAGGAGAGGCTTTTCTTCTTTTAAGTAGAGTTTGATCTTTACTTCCAAGTTGGCAGAGTTTTAAGTGGCGGAAAATGGAAGTATTTACTAGCAACAGGTAACACCCTTTACAAGTTTAAGCAAGTACTAAAATCAACTGTTGTACAATTTTGATTTCCTCTCTGCTTAATAACTCTTCCAGCTTGTATTTAATAGTGATCAAAATAACAGGAATTGCATTTGAAGTGTGCCTTTTCTTTATCTATAAACACACCAAACTTTTGCCAAAAATACTGAAAAAGTCCCTGTCTCTTAGTTGATACATTTTGAACTTAGTGGGAGAACTTCTCCAGATTTTTTTTTTTTTTACATAGGTGTTTGTTTTACTGTGGGTCCTGTAATCAGCCTGGTTTTCCCCTAATTTTCAAGTTATTAGTCCACAGGGCAGATTTGGCTGCTTCTAGTGTACATATGGATAGTGATATTAAGGAAATCATTAGGTGATGAGTAGTTCACATACAGGAGCCAGAATATACTAAATTTAATCTAGATGCACTGGGGAAGGTAACATGGGTGAAACTAACGAGAGACAGGTACAAGAACAAACCTCCCCTGAGAGCTGAAAAGGGCAGGAGCCCTTGGGTAGCCTGTGGGAGAACATTTCAAACAAATCTTCCACTTCCCTCCATCTCTGAACTGAGCTGAACTGACATTTGAAAAAACCTTTCAAGGAGTCATGAAATTAAAGTTCGCATGTCCCTGGGGTACTAGGAATCACACGCATGAAGGGGTATGGTAAAGAACCTGTTTCCTCTCTTTCCTATAAACAGAATTTTATTACCTCTGTTAATCATGCTACAAATCTGCAAGTGATTTAAACCCATTGTCTCTGTGTAGTATTTAAGCTTTAAAGATTGTGGATTTTATTTCAGGCCTGAAGGAGTGCCTCTGTGCCTGAAAGCTTACTTTTTACAACTGTGGCATTTAGTTAAATGAAGGTGTTGACATTTCTTCCGTAGCTGAGAGAGAAGGTCCTTCCAGGACTTAAGTATATCTGTCCTATCCTAAAATGAGTCTGAGCAATGCAAAGAGGGGGATTACCCCTCTCAGCTAACACTAGAATGAGGATATGTTATAAGAAATGGCCAATGTTTTAGAAGATAAAGTTAGGTAAGATGAATCCTGGGCTAACCATGAGCAAAGCTGATAATTGGCAAGCTATCTGTTTCTGGGTTCTTTTCTTGGCTGTTCTTCCAGACCCTGTTTGGAGGTGTGCTTCCTAGGTATCATATATAAACGGCTTTGGGGAAAGATACTGTGCATGTCATAGTGTCAACAATATATAATTGACACTTTTCTCTACATCTGTGGTTCCAGGGACATGGATGGTGCAGAGGAGTGAAGGTCTCCAGCACCACCCTGACAGCAACCTGGGACGAGGCTGTTGCTCAGCCTAACGAAGGCAATTTGTAGGGCTGGGGGTTACAAAAACTGTTGCGTTAGGAGAACTCACTCCCTGTGGGGCAGGGTTGTTTTTGCCTTGCTGCAGAGCAGCACTTCAGTTTTTGTGGTGCCTGGCAGCTGGGATCTGACTCTCTTGCTTCGATATGGAGGTGATGACTTGCTCTCCAGGCCTTTCTATTAGTCAGAAGTTGGATTAAGGCACTGCTCCTTCCTTGGGGATAGTCATGAGGTCTGACAGGTTTAGCTGGTACCAAATTCAGCTGCCTGTCCTTGCTGCTGTTATTACTACTCTCAGCAGCTTCTATGGGCTTCTGAATGAAGTGGAAAAGCACAAGTATGTCACTAACAAGCCCTGACTCTCTAACTGCATGGGCTGACTTGCATGAGAGAGTGGTGCTTGCTTATTTAAATCCCATTGATTTCAATATAAACATGTGCTTAAAGTGAGATACTTTGATTACTTCTATATTCAGCCTGCTTTTTAGATGGGGTGAAACGAAATAACTGCTATCTAGAGATTCTTAGGCGGCATCTGGCATGTTTTGTCATCACTTAATATCAGAAACACTTGTTTGCATAGACGTCAATCAAGCCAAACTGTCATGTACTGTAGTTGTATCCTGGCATTTGTGCATTGAAAAATCTAATGAATGTCTGCTGAAGAAATTGGTTAAGGAAACCTCACTTTCACAGCTTTTGGTATATGTGGCATACAAGTATAGACACACCTGAGACATTTGAACCGCCTGCTCAATTTATTGTACATACCAATGTCTCTTTGATGAATTACTATGAGGTGATTTTGAAATGTGCCTTGAAATATGCCTTAAGTAATTAGTGCATAACAAATTAGAATAATTGATTATATCTGAGGCAAACCAAGAGATGTGAATAGTGATAAATGTGAATCACTATATGAGTGTTTGCCATGGACAAATAATACAAATTTCATACTCTCAGCGCATACATGTTGATGCAGCTTTATTTCAGTTTGATGTTATCCCACTTCTTACGTTTGTAGAGACCCTGGCATTTTGTTCTTGGAATAAAACTACAGCTTAATAGAATCCAGTTGCTCGACACACATAGACCATTTTATGGTGAATTTAGCTGGTGAGAGTTAGCCTCCACTGCAGGTGATAAGTTTCATATCATTTTACTGCTTTATGATGTGAAATTTTTTGTTACTGTTGAAACTGTAAGAAGACTGCACTGAAAGTGGGTTTTGGCGTAACATAGCATATACTTGTTGGCTAAAATTAAAAGCTGGTTGACTATGAGTAGAAGATAATCCTGTAGAACCAGGAACCAGCAAGATGTCCTGATCCCTGCATAAATATAATGAATGAAACTCAGCTGTTACTGTGGCCAGTTGTAATATCAGCACTCAAAAAAAAAAACCCCAAAACCAACCAACAAACAAAAAAAGGATGAGTTTAAAAAAGAGCCACAATGTAATTACGGGGAAGTTTGGGAAGTCGAGCAGTGAAAGGCAGCAGAAGTTATGCAGGTTATCACAAAACCAAAGGTAGTGCCGATGCAGGAATGCATTATCTGGGCTTTCAGTATGGAGTCAGGGTTAGAAGAACGCCATAATAGAAGGTTTCTTGAACGTAGTAGACTATGCATAGTAAGACTAGCTGATAGCAGATAATTCAGATTAGAAATAAAGCACTGCAGGGATAATTGAACATTGGAGAGATATATGTAGTGATTTGGTTGCTTTTCTAATACTCATATCTCAAAAGTTCATATCTCAAAAAAGTGTATATCTCAAAAGTTCAATGTCTTTCAAAAAGGCATATTCTGACTGAGCCAGAACTTATGGTGTTGATGGAGAAGTCTGAGTTTGTGGCCTGTGGTAGGCATGAGATCTGACGGAGTAGTCATACAATAATGGCTTTGAATTTAAATACATTAATCTGGTCAAATTTGTGATGGTTTTAATGCTTAACTTTCAAGGATGTTCTTCCTGCTGATGTCTGTGATTCCTAGCAGGGAGCAGTCTGCTCTCATTAGCATACATGCCTGTTGTTGCAACTCAGCTTTCTGTTGGGGTGTGTGTTTGCTTAAACACAACTGAACTGTAGGTACAGGCAACACTAAAAATCAATATTCCTATCTTTACTGCCCAGCTGACTCTGAAAGTTAGTTTTATTCAAAAAGTTCTATTCTGATATCTGTCTTTTTTTTCTAGAGAAGAACTTGATCTAGATAAAACAGTAGAATTGTGAAACAGCTCGAAATATTCTTACTGGACAGCTTTTAGGATATCTGGCAGATGATGTATTTGAATTTGTGGTCTGCTTTAGCTAATTCACTCTGATTCATATCAACACAGTAAGGTGAATGGAAGTGAAATTTGCATGGGTTTTGGAGTATCAGATACATGTGGTTTTTTAGGGTTTTAATAGCATCACCTTTGTAATGCTATTTGTTCTTGCATTAAGACAGTAGTGAATATACACATCTGTATTTTGGAAAAGTAGTGTGACTTCTACCCATCACCCTCTTCTTTTGTCTCTCTTAGGTGGGTGGCTTATGAGAATCCTGAGTTTACAGGGGAGCAGTATATACTGTCTAAAGGGCTATATCCCAGCATTGAGGCATGGGGGGGAAAGAATTGCAAAATATCTTCAGTTCAGCCCATCATTATGGTAAGGAGTTCACTTTATGCTTGTTTTTCAAGTTTATCTGAAGTATTTAGAGCTTTTTTTGGATTTGGATTCAAAAGTATTTTGAATACTTTTTTCTATCAAATTCAATTTATTTACATTCTTTTAACGATAATCAATAGTAGAATTTTATATGTTTGTTATTTTATCACTGTTTAAAAAGGTTTTGTTTTTTTTTTTTCTTGTCCTCTCCAAACTTTTGCAGGATATTGTTGGAAGCGAAAGGGGTAAAGTTAAGGTAAGATACTTCTCGTAAGTGCATGAAACATACTGTGTACTATCTGTAATATGTATAAATAAAGAAATGGCTTTTTGTCTAGTGTAACACACAGGTATTTGCACAGATGGTTGACTAGTCAGACAAAGAGTGAGAGCTGCGGGTGAAGGAAGGCTGCTTTCCAAACCTCTTAAGTAAGGCACATTAAGGCCCAAAGAAGGTAGCATTTAATACACAGCTGCCATCAGAACTTTCACAGGCAATGTTTTGGTTCAGCAAGTGAGCTGTTTTCGAGGTGCTGGGGATTGTTCTGAGGAGCTGGAGCCCGCAGCCCTCTGTGCAGAGGTGCAGGTACCTGCAGTCTGTTGCTGAGACGAGGGCTCTGCAAGTGGTACAGTTGTGACTTAATTCCTTTTGAACCCAGTTCTTTGTTTAACAGTTCTGCTAAAGGTGGTTGCAGTAGAAGGGAGTCTTATTCGCTCACAAATACTGCTGAGTTGTGCTAAAAAGTTAATGCCATCTTTGTCAATAACTAAGAGAAGGAAATGGCAGGGAGAACTTGTCTGTTCAGTGAGTTAACATATTTTTACGTTGGACTGTCTCTTGCGTGCAAGACCTAATACGTAGTTTTGACAGTGAGACTAATGGGCGGCTTTTTTCATCCTTTCATAATTCTGAACCTTTTCATGTTTGTCCCTGTACAAACTTACTTTTATTTTCATTTCAGTCAAAATGGTGTGCGTGTCGTGGAACTAGAAACTAGGGAGAGAAGTCTTAGCTGTCTCATTTTGCATTCTTGATTAGTAGCATGCCTCTCTGGAATCTCCTGCATAGGAAAATATATGAACTATGGGGAATAAAAATCTCAAGGCTGCTTATTTTCAGCTATGTGCATGAAAAATTATTTGCAACTATATATTATGCGCCTATTAAGACCTTATCCTAAGGAAACAAAGAAGTAATGGCTTGTAGTCAACAGACTGCATCCCTCGTCAGCATGTTCCTCTTTGGAGAACGCTGTACATGCCTGCACTCGTATCTCTGCTAAGAGTGAATAAAGCTGGTAGGCATGTGATAATGTGAATGACTTCTGTGTGATCAGAGTTAATTATCCTCTAACCAAATTAGCAGGTTTGCTGCTTAGAATTTTTTTCTTTTTTAACGAGGACAAAAGACTCTGACGTATCCTCTCTTATCCTCTGAGCAGAGAAAGAAGAACTGACATGACTGTAACTATAGCTGTAACAGGCACGTAAAGCCCATCTGCCCTGGGAATCTATACTCCGCCTGTTGGCGTGCTGTCTGAGTACTTTGCCAAGATTACGCACCATTTATGATCTGAGAGACAGTTTTCATTTAGTGGGAAGAGTACGTATTTTGGAGATTAAATGGATTAATAATCTAAAACAAAACCGTTCATGGCCCTTTAGTAAAGATGTGCCTATTCTGGCTATTCTGTGGGAATTTAAAAATCTTCTCTAGCGGATAGTCCAAGGAGCTATCTTTGTTAATGTTGTTTTAATTATTTTATATATATGATTTACATCCAGATTTACATGATTTACAGCCAGAAGTAATTTCTGGTATTGTTACCTTTCTGCCTTGAAGAAGGGTTGCAACACTGAAGAGCTAACAAATCATATATGTAACTGAGGAAACCTGGGTGTTTTAAGTATATTTTAATCTAGTTATAGAAGTAATGGTAGAGACAAGTTACTGAATGTTGAAGAATGAATTGTTTTTAAATATGTTTGCAACTTTTTTAAAGGTCCAGTTATTTTCAGAGCCTGAATTCAAGGGTAACTGCCAAATATTTGAAAAAAACACAAGATGTATTGATTCATTTGCTGTGAAGTCTTCAAAAATTTTAGATGGCAGGTAAGTTATATTGAGTGAATTTTGCAAAATCACTAGAATGGTAAAAATTTTTAAAAATCAACAAGCTTTCTAATATCTGAAGTGGTTTCACATATGGGGACTTACAGAGAGCAATGATTTGCAGTTTACACATCAGTCTTTAGCTTCTCGGGACAAAACATTGTAAATAATGTCTCTGTCAGTAGCTCTTGCTAAAGACCGAGAAACACTAGCATCATTTTACTTAAATAGAATTCTTAAGGGGCAATTTTTTCTTCTTCCTGCAGCTGCGTAGTGTATGATGAGAAAGAATTCTCCGGTAACCAGTATGTGTTAGAAGAAGGAATCTATCCTGATCTGACGGCAATGGGTTGTTCACCCCAAGCAGTTCTAAAATCTTTACGGATTATAAATATTGTAAGTAAAGCTATTAGAAATATTGTAAAGTAAAGCTAAGTACACTGATGACTCTGCCCTCCCCATTTTTTGCAACAGTAAAAATGCTAGGGACGCACGGATAGCAGAGGAGTATTTTTATTTTCTACGCAGTAGCAGTTAAATGTCCTAGCTGCAGTCCGTTTTTTTGACCTCTGTGCTGTTTTTGCGAAGGAGAGGACATCACAGAAGCAGCTGCCTGGCATCACTGTTCTTAATAACAGCTTATAAAAAGGCCTTCTGTAAAAGGAGTCAAGGATGTGTCAGATAGACTCTTTATTTCCCAGTAGGAGAGACCATTTAGTGTGGATTGAGAAATGTCAGTAGGACAGTGTGAAGAAATATCTGTACTGAGAACCTTGTTTTTTATGCATATTAAAAAAGCAGACTTAACTAAGCAACTTTGCATGAAGTACATGTAATTATAAACCACTATTGCTATCATCAAGGAAATGCAATTTGAGCTAATCATGAAATAATGCACCCTTCCAGATAAAGTAAAGCAACACCCAATGCCATTTGGCAAAATCAGACAGTGTTGTTGTTATGTGTGGTGGATACAAACTAAACAACATTTACATATTTTGTAACTCATCAGTGGTGAGGAACAAGTTTGCTCAAGCCTATAACCAATCATTATGATGGATCACTTACGGAATCTGCAAGTATCTTTTAAGATCAAAGTAATTACTAGCAAAATGTGGTCAAGAATCCAGGAACTTACGGCAATATGAAGAGATGGTACTCATTTTAAAAAAAGGAGTACACTATTGACTCTCTTCTTTGAATTTGGCGACTTTATTGCACTCCACTGTAATTTTGGTAACCAGTCAGTGATGTAGCAGTTGACGAAGGAGAACTAAAATGTGTCATCCTCTTTCAAGTCTCTGGAGCATTTTGATGTACAGTGTAAACAAACATCTGCAGCAGGTATGTCTGCCTTCTGAACTCTTTGGCTGTCCAGTAGAACGATTCTATTAAAAGTATTAGAAGTGTTTCTAGCCAAGCTTGGTGGGTGATCACCATGAACTAAAATAGGCTCTTTTGTACATGTCAGTATTGGGTTCTTGGGTTTAAAATGCTTTTTTCAAGCTGCAGTGATCAGCTTCTGGAAAATTTATTATTTGTTACAGAAACAATTGTGTTAAAACAGCCAATGCCAGTTCTGTGCCTCTTTAAGTTCTTAAAACTTCTGAAACTTATTCTAGCCCTACAGTTTATCACGTCAGACAGTAGCATGGAGCTGCATCTGTCTGCAAGTCATGTGCTGCTGCTTCCTTCTTCAGAGGCTTCCTACCTGCAGAGAAGAGGAAAATGGGTTGTTTTGCTTAGCAGTTTATTAGTAAACCAGAATACAGAGAATAAGAAGTTAGGTGGAAATGATCATATTATACTGTTCATTTTTCATAATTTTACATAAGCTTGAACCTTATTATTCTACATACTGGTTTCACCTGTCAGATTTATTTTGGGACTGTGTTTTTGGCAGTGCCAATCTTAATTCCTCCCCACCATCTGCCATTCCCATAACTTTCCTCGTGATTTTTCCATGACATTTCTATAAAAGAAGCACCTTTGCTATTTTAATATGTCATGTTACTATACTTACCTAGTTTAACTCCCCTTTGCAGGGATCCATTTAGAAGGAACCACAAAAAAAGGAAATGAAAGGGATATTCAATGAACTTGGAAGTGAAAGTTAAAAGGGCTTCTATTCATAAGCTCAAGGTTTTTGGTTTTTTGTACCACTGTATCTTTGCTTAATTGTGCTTGCTTTGCATGCTCCACGTGGTTGTGCTTGCAGATAGAAAATAGCATTTTTCCTTCTTGAATTTGCTACCTGTTCTTTTTCCCGAACATATGATAAAAAAACCAGTGACTGTGGTTTATGCTTGAACAGTCATACTGAAAATACTTCTTTTTAATGAGCAACTCTCTGAAATAACTGAATGTAGATAAACAGGAGCACCAGCTTTGTACAGTGGACTACATGGGAAGTACTGAAAGAAAACTCGTGAGCTGACCTTGCACTCCTCACTGTGGGGAACATTTTATAGAACAGTGGTGCTGCTGAATCTAAAAAAAAAAATGCCTAGAGTGGAAGTTGAGGCTGAAAATTGGAGGATTGCCTTTTCTGTCTGTGTGTTTTCTTTGTAAGTAGGTTATTCCTGAAGCGTTGCATATGGCTCAAGGGCTGCTGCCTGGCCAGTAGCGAGTCTCAGAGTGCAGGTGCCGGTCTGTAAAAGGGCTGAGGGGTCGCAGGCACCTCGCATCATCATGGTGTGACTGCTCCTGTTGGGCTCTTTACCTGTGATGACGCATGACAGTTTAACTGGCGTTAACCTTTCATGGTGGGGATGAGCATACTCTGATTTTGATGTAAGTTGGAAGACCTCTTCTGGCATTTTCCACAGCCTGGCAGCGTGGGTGCGATCAGGGAGCGTAGCTCGGCTGCTCAGTGATAACCTGGATTGCTGCAGGGATAATGGTGATGCTCATGCAATGTTGTCATCTGGGCCCTTAAACATCTAAAGGAAGATTAAAGAGGAATGTAAGCACTGTCTAGAAATTGGTAGACATGAGGTCTTGCCTGACGAAGTCACACGGAAGCGCGGATATCCGCTGCTGTGCATCTGCGGAGCCACCCTCTGCCTTGGAGGGCCTGTTTCCATGCCTGAGGCCAGATGCGGGTCTGTCGAGACTTTGCGTCATGTCGGGCGTTCCTGAGCCAGCTGATGTGTTTCGAGCATGCTGAACACATGCCAGCAGGAAGGAGCTCTTCTGGCTGTGGCATTGGCTTTATGCAGTCGTTGCTGGAAGACTTGCAGGAAAGGGAGTGTCAGGGTCATTTCTATCTGTGAGCCTAAACTAACACCAGGACACTCAGGCTTAATTGACTTTACCCGGAGGGATTTCAAACCCTTACCTCCCAGCTTCCAAGGGAAGGCCTTAATTGTGAGCGGTTATTTCCAGTCCACTACAGACACTTTACCAGACGGGGAAAAAAAATTGAGTCTGAGGTTCATTATCTAGAAGGCATTTAAAGTGGATTCAGTGATGCGGGGGGCTTCATGTGGGCAGAATCCCTTTGACATCAGAAGTGTTTTGACAGAGGGAGAAGAATCATCTCCCCACAGCAATTCAGAGGATTCAGATGTTATGTTTTTTGCTTGAGTTGTGAGTTTCACCTCAGAAGAATGAATCTTGAAGCTTTTGTCTAGTCAGAGATTGCCATAAGCTACTTTGAGAGTTAAAAATGAGTGCAGCAAGTGATAAGCAGTGAGACAAGGCTGTCATCATTTGAAGCTGTAGAAATCAGTGTTATCTTTACTGTGTGTGCAGGTCTGAAGGTGAAAATTCCTACAATGAGTGGTGTTTAGTGCAATGGAAGAGGGATATGGCATTAATTAAAATGTATTTAAAAACATACTTAAGATACTATGCAAGAATCAACTACAGAGACATTTGTGTGTGCCTTAAGATAAGGAAGTTTTATGTGTCATGCGAGAAGATTCCTTGTGTGTTTTGTATAAGAGCTTTTTATTACTTTTTTTAAAACTTTAAGTAAGCTGTTGCAGAGCAAAAATATTATTCAGGGTCTTTGATCTTAATCAAGAGGAAACCTCTGAAATAAAAGGGCTGTGTGGAGTAATGATGTTCACAGTTACCATCTGGAGTTCTAACATCCTATAAAAATGCTCATCTTCCTTTTGCAGGAGCTGTCTGAGCCGTGCATAGCTCTTTTTGAAAAGGTGGGTTTCCAAGGAAAGAAAATTGAATTCAGTACAGAAATCTTAAATCTCCAGTTCCTGGGATACAATCCTCGAATAGCTTCAGTTCAAGTCCTTGGCGGCATGTAAGTTTAAAATCACTTTTTGATTCTTTAGAATGATATAGTTATTCAACAGAAAAAATATGGATGTTAGAGAGCAAGGAGTATAAAATTAGAATATCATAATGTGTGCAGTGCATTAATGCAGTTTCTTCTTGTAGAACCTTTTCACATTCTCTTTCAATAACATTTTATCACTGACTGGTGCCCTGTGCTAGAAGCTGAAATAGATTTGAATAAAGCTCACAAGGAAACTCGTGTCTTCTCTTGTGCCATATCATAAAAGCCAGCTTGCATAGCATCCTTAAAACTACATTCTGTGCTCTTGGTTTAGGTCTCAGGCATAAAAAAAAAAAAGAAAATCATTCAATTTGTGATCTGTGTCATGTGTCATAAGTTCAAAATGTTTTAACAAGTCTTCACGTTCATCCTTTTACCTGATGTTACGGACGCAGTGGTACAATCAGATCGTGATCTGGCCCCTTTTGGCATTAGTAATAATCGCTTTTATTTCAGGAATTGGGTTGTAAATCTAGCAGTTAAATTCGTTAGCTATTTTTAAGCAGTTGTGTTCTCTAAATTACGTTTTGAAGATCTTGTAAAAAATAGTCTGTGAACAAGTTTAAAAACTGGTCTGGAAGCCTTTTGAAAACTACTGTGCTATCTTCTTCCAGTGCTGTTAAATTTCTCTTTTTCTGTTTTTCCTGTTGTTAGCCTCTACCTCTAAGATACTTGCCCCAAGCATACGTTCAGGTTTTTTTGTAACTTGAAGAACGTGACTTATTTTTTTTTCAATGATAGATGCGTGTTACTGTTGCTTTGCATTTAAACGTGTTCTTTTGAAGAGGTAAATTTCCAAGGTGTGTGCTAGAGAGATGCTGTTGGATAGCTTAAGACTGCCCTCAAGTGGATAGCTAACACCAGATCTGTAGAGCAGACTATTTTCCCTGTTTGGATAAGCTGGTCAAAGGGTTTCCTTAGCATGCTGAACTGAAGTTTGAAACATAAAGGTCAAAAGAGAAGGTACATGCTCCGTATTCTGAAGTCTCCTGAGATTTCAGTATCTTTCACCATAACCACAATATAGTTGATTCTCACTTTCCATAACATGAAATAACATGAAGTCAAGCATCAAGTTACTTCTTTGCCAAGAACGTGGTTACCATGATTCTGGGTAACTGAGTTGTGAATTGTGCGTGTTTCTTGTCCTGTGAATAGATATGTTTTTTCTGGTTGATCATTGGAAATGTATAGAGTATGATATGAAAATTCTGATTTCATTTTAGCAGGGTCAGCTGCTGAAATGTGCCAAAATACAGGTTTCAGAGGGTCCTTGTCCCTAGTGCCTCTCTTCTTGAAGGGGTTTTTGTTTTCTCTTCCTTTGCTAAGAGACATCTGTTTATAATTCTCTTAATTTCATACCTGGGCATAGATGTGTATTAGGCTGTGAAAAGCAGCAAAATTAAGGTGAGTGTGCTTTTTCTGGATATAAACGTCTACTGACAAATCGGCTGGAGGAAAGGATGTAACAGGGAAAATGGGCATATTGAGTGTTCTTGTACTCAAAAACCTATGGCTCTTGGACAGTCCCAGCAACTCAGTGTGAGAAAACTCAATAAATTTCACTGCATTGCAGCCTATTTCAAAGTCTAGTTGGAATTTATTGCCTGTGCCAACAGTAGAGAAGCACAAGTCAGGTTCTGACAGGTTGCTCTCAATCTGATTGTAAGCGTGGTTGGATGTGTGGTAGGGTATGCTAAACAAAATTTTTCTATATGCTTTTTTTCCTTTCTCTCTGTCTTTTTTTCTTTTTTCCTTTTTTTTTTTCTTTCAGGTATTTGGAAAGAGGAAAGGTGTTCTGAAATAAAACCTCTATGAAAATACCCTAGAGAACTTCACCCTGTTGCAGTTCCAGTATTTGCCTGTTGCAGTCTGCATCCCTAGTAGTACTTTCCCATGTGGGTCAGGCCTGTCCACATTAAGATATACAGAACTACTGGTTCTACACATGCAGCAATTTATCATATGTAGCACATACATATATGCTCCTTGAGGAGTCACAGTACCTCCTGAAAACCGATGATACTTAAAAGTTGGGTTCTCCCTTTAAGGCAAGAAAATGCTTTGTTTCATTCAGCTTGTAACTTTTAAATAACAGGCCTTTAAAATGTGAACTCCAGTGTACTCCTCTTAATGCTGCTGATCTAAATCAGGACATGATTTTATTATTTTTGAAGACCTGTTAAAAAGAAGGTCATTGCCTTTCCAAAGCTAAGCACTACTACTTTGTAGGAAAAATTTCTGTTAAACCCATTTATTGGTTCCAAAGCAGGATTTGGCAGTAAAAACATTCTGTCTCTTTTTTTTTCTTTTTCTTTTTTTTTTTCTCATAGATGGATAATTTATGAGCATAGTAATTACAGGGGGCGTCAGATGTTGTTATCACCGAATGAAATTCCAGATTGGTATAAAATGAGTGGCTATTGTCAGATAGGTTCTCTGAGACCTTTACTGCAGGTGAGTAGGCTCTGACATGAGATTGTCAAGTATTAATTTATATTTTGTAATGGGGTGGGGGAATATTATACAGTTCAAAGCAATGTTACAGTCTTGATGCGTGTCACAAGCTTCAGTAATGGCAATTGTGTAAAGAAATTGCTCTACAGTTTTGCTTGTAATAAAAGCTATTTGATTATGCTACATGGCTTTGCAGTTCTACTTCTCAAACTGTTCATTAAGCAGACTTTAAACCAAAGCATTATAAGGATTGGCTAAATTATTTTAACAAATAATGGCTATAACTACTATATATAAATTGTTTTAAGTTGTTTTATAATTAGCACCCACACTGGTCACTGGTGTACTGTCTGTACTATCTGCATTATTTTTGGAACAAGAAAGTTGGTCAACAAAATTGGATACTTCAATTAGTAGTGATTTTGCGTTGATTTAGGGGGGAATGTCCTCCCCTGCTTATTACATAGCAGAATAATTTTCACATCTAATGCAAAATTTATTCTCGTGGTATCCTTTTCATTTTGTTCTCTAAAAAAGGACCATGTGATTTGGTCCAATGCAGCAGCAGAGCTTTAACATTTGAGGTTCTTGCTGAGCCCTATTTTATTGAGGAAACAAGTTTTTGTAATTCACGGATTACTTGTACCTGAAACCAAATGCATTTGCTTGCTGTCACATATATATGTCTTTGTATAGCCTTAAGCAGAGTTAGGAATAATGGATTTTGACTGCCCTGGCTGAGAGCTTGTCTAAACAGAAATTTAATGTGTAACAAGCAGCAGCATGAATGTGCAGTGTAATACTTGCTGCCAGTGAAATAAGCAGCACTGCACAAGTGCACCCTTAATGAAAGCTAAAAGCATTTATGCAAGAGGTTAGCAGTGAGAAAGCTGGTGGTGCTCTGAATTAAAAATTCTTAGCTTTCCACTGTGTGCTGATCTCAGTGCATAGCAAAGTCTAAAATTCTCCATGCAGAATGGGGAGTTCTTCAAGCTTGGCTTGTCCTAGACATTTATGGACTTTGGAATTAAATTCTAGAATGGAAAAGTTAAGCTTTCTGAAAGAAAGAGGGAGGTGTGGGGTTCGGCACCGAACAGTAATTGCTCTGAAGTTAATCAGAGTAGGATGTGTTCTGCGCTGAGACTGTGGTTAGAGTTATGGGTTTTTTTTCTGCAGAAACGTGTGTACTTCAGGCTTCGAAACAAGGAAACGGGAAAATTCATGTCAGCTGATGGAAATTTAGACAATCTGAATCTTCTCAGAATACAGGTTGCAGAAGATACAGACTCAGATGATCAAATCTGGGTTTATCAGGATGGATTCATAAGGTGCCGGGTGAGGTTCAAGTTCAATGTGAATTTTTTCTTTTCCTCTACAATAGTAGAGCTTTCTGAATTCAATTCCTATTGTATCATCTTAATTTATTTTATAGGCTTATTCCATTTCAGCTGTAATACAGTCTTTTTGTAGGAGTTGTTTTTTGGGTAGGGGTGTTTTTTGGTTGCTGTTGTTGGGGTTTTTTATTGAACTCTGGCTTTTTCAGGTGATATAAACTAGTTGTATGATACCTTTTTTGATGTAATTGAAATTTTGAGAGATTTTAGTTATTCTTTACTTTTTTCCCTAAAGAATAGTAGCCTCATAAGTACAATCAACACCAGAAGATCATTGTCTGCTCTTCATGATCTCCTTCCACTTTCATGCCCTCTTTCTCCACGGTGAAAATGTCACAAAAGTGTAAAAGCAGGGGAGACATTTTAAAATGCTGATGCTTCCTGATAATATTTTGAACCATGCATATCTTGTGGTAGGTCAGTTAGCGTAATGTAGGTTATATCCTCTTCTGCATTCAGAAGATGCATTCTGCATTTGATTGGGTTTTTTTACTGGTTATCTCTGTATTTGTCAAATTCATCCCTTTTCCATTCCTCTGTACAAGTTTCCAAATGAAGTCCTACTTTTCTCACAGTCCATAAAACTAATCGTGTGCGAATTGTCATTGAGGTGAGCAGAGGTATGTGCAGTTCATAATGTTTAAGCATGAACAGTCTTAGGCAGGGATGCTGGCCAAAGAAAATTAAGTTACTTTAATACTGTTAAACAGCCTGACTGCAAAGAATCATGTGAACTTTTTCTATAGGATTGTATAACTTCAAAGGAGCCATTTATAACTATGTCATCTATGCTGGAGGGAAGAATCTTACTGTTAATAAACTAAGGCATTGTTTGGACATGTTTACAGGACACATGTGGTAGTAAAAGAGATTTATGCACACAGCAAAATGGTGCAAAGTAAGCTAAAAGCTTTAATATTGCATACAAAAGACTTCTGCCTTGCTAGTGCCTCTGAAACATTTCACCGAAAGTGTTCATATCGCGACAGTGTGGTATTATATGGCTTTGGATAAATGCTCTTGGTTTTTGTCCCCGTCTCTGTACCTCATAAAGCAGTTTTTCTACGCACAGAAAATACACACCGTGCTGTATAGCAATCGGGTAGCTGAGTGAAGAGTGCAAGCTCCCAACATTGATCTCAAATGACCGAACTCTCACAGAGCTCTGCCATCTTTCTGTTGAATGTCAGTACATGTATTTTGCACACAAAAAAACTGTTTTTCACTACAACTTAAAAAGAAAATTGAGCTGGTGGGTGGGTAGGTGCATGCACATAGGCAGAGACAGGTCACTGGAAGAACTTGTGCCTTTCTTCCTGTAAGCTTGGGTCATCTCACTGACCCTGAGTCATGGTACCTTGAGGTATGCCTGAGGTTTTCAAGGAAGGATTGTTTTAGGCAGGTGGGATAACCAGTAAGCAGGTTATGAAAGTCATTCTGCTCATTTTGTCAGAAACTGATGCGAATAGCAGATATGAATTCAGGTCTCCTCACTCTTCACGAGTCTCTTGGAGATGGGTGACATAGTGGCCTTAGATACAGATGAGAATTTCAGAACTAAAGAACTAAATCAACTTACTTCAGTTCTAGGTTATGATAGTAAGAAGTACTACTTCTTCAAAACCATATATTTAATAATCTAGGGCCATATCAACAATGGCAGGTTAACTGTTTAATCTGCCACTGAAGTCTATTCAGAAGTTACAAGGTGGCTTATGGTGATCTATTGAAAAATCACTGTTCACATAGAATAATTAATTGTAATGTACTACTAATACAGCCTTTATATTCTTTTCAAGGAAGCTTGATTATTTTTTTCCCAGTTCATTTTTTAACCATAAAGATATTTGCAGAGTTTTGACATCAAGTAATCAAATGACCAGGAAAAGGATATGGAACAAAGAGGAAAATATTGTGACACACTGTGAAATTCGTACACTCTGTACTGTGCACTTACGTCCTTTATCTCAAAAGGTTATTGCAGAACTAGAAACAATTAAAGAACAAAAAAAGGATAAACAGATGAGATAGAGGGCTTCTATGCAAGGAAGGCAGAAAATAGCTAGAACTTTTTAGCCTGCAAAAGGGGCAGTTTGAGGGATGATATTATTGAAGTTTCTGCAAACACAGGGAGGGGAGGAGGGGTGAGGAGAACATCAGATAAAACTAGTAGTTGCCTATCAAATTATTGTTTAATTTGATCTTTTTTTAATAGTAGTAGTAAAGATTTGGAACTGCTTGCCACAGAAGTGTTCCAATACAGAAGGGTGTATGTGTAAAAGGGTTACATTGATCTCAGTGGAAAGTGGGTAACATATTCACATATGGGACAGAAACCATCCAGATACTAAAGATGCCAGCTCTGCATGGAAAAGTCTCTGGACTGGAAATTGCTGTAGAGTAGGAGAGTTTACCAGGAACATCCTGCATACGAGAGCAGAGTGAATGTAATCTCCCATAGCATCTGTTCTTGGCCACTGCTGGAGGCAGGTGCTAATTGCACCTTTTGATCTGATACAGCATGGTTATTTTAATGTTCTTGTGTAGTGGAGAGTGTCAGCAGAAACAGGAACAAAAGAAAAATAAGTAGTCTTGAGTTTGGGGCAAAAATACATTCCTTTAGGGAAAGTAGTTCCTAGATTCTGTTTGCACCTGCCGACATCTCTCCTATCTGATCAAAAACCAGTGGATACTAGAAGTAAGGCCTTTTGAATAATTGCTGTTGCCTTTCTGATGGTACAGATGGCCGAGGATTGCTGCTTGACAATTGTTGGAAATCTTATAACTCCTGGCTCTAAACTCGGTCTGTCATTTGAGCGGAATGAAGACAAACAATATTGGCATATTAGTCCCGATGGCAGGATTTATAGCAAGATGAAACCCAACCTGGTTTTAGATATCAAAGGTAAGCAAATGTGTTATCTCATTACATTGTGTCTTAATTACATGGTATTTACAGTGGGATAGGCACTAAACGTGCCTTTAAATTAAGGATGGTGTTATAGTTACTTTAATCTAGAATCAGAAAAGACCCGATTAGCTAGTCTGACCTCCTGAATTATACAGGCCTTAGGACTTAATTTCATTTTTCCTACATAAGAATTTAGTAACTCACAGTACTTGCTTATCTTGTATTCCCAGTG
Organism: Dromas ardeola; assembly: GCA_013398915.1. NCBI lineage: Eukaryota > Metazoa > Chordata > Aves > Charadriiformes > Dromadidae > Dromas > Dromas ardeola. Next base: position 92,071 of record VYZM01015754.1, on the reverse strand, counting down.
TCCACTCACTCTAGATATCCTTAGTTAATTTTAGGTGGCACTGGGTGATGTGAATATAATTATTTAAAAATGCTGAAGCAAGAAAAACCTAGCTTCTCATTAACTTTAATTTGTATAGAGCAAATTTTCTTATATAGTAGTTGTAGATGCAATAGCCAAAGGATATTGGGAAAGCTGTACACTGTTGTGTGCTGATGTGATTGGATGTAAAAAGTTTTTTCATTTGTTTATTAATGGCTATACCTTTATTGCGAACATGAGATTCTGCCATAGCAGCCTAAGGTCTGTGCACGCTTGATCTGTGTTTTACAGTCGCTTTTGTCACAGAAATTTGATTCATGTAGATAGTGTTTCTAAACTTTGTTTTCATAGTTTCGTAGAAAGTCTGAAACAGCAGCAAATGGAATGATTAGCAGAATTAGCATAATCAGATACTCTTAGATAACTGCATTTTCGGGTGGGGAGAGTAATCATTTTCTATAGCTGTTAATCTTAGCCGTTTTAAAACTAATATTGCATTGATGCTGTGACATTAATTACAGCAATCACAAAAAAAAAAAAAAACAAAAAAACCAAACCAAAACTACAAACCAAGCAAACCCAACCAGAAAATCAAAACCAAACCAAAAAACTGAGTCAACAGTCAGTACTTTAGAACTAAAAAGGGCAGGGCTACCAGAATTGTGAGAAAAGGGTTATCTAATGTCTGACCATAACACAACACTGGCACAAATAGTCACAAAGTCTCTTTATTGACATAAAAAGCTAGTGATAGATTAATTATAAACTTATCAAAAAGACTCCAGTTCAAGGGAGAGTCTTTAGTCATGGTGACTCTGTGTACCTTTTTCTAAAGTCAGTTCCGAGTTGCACCAAACAAGCAGAAATGCTATTATGCTGCCTTGTCTTCAGTTAATTGCGTTAAAAACAATTAGTATTCTGCATTTATAATTGAAGAACTTCACAATGGATCGGTCTGGTGATGACAGTATAGATGCACTCTTAGTTTAAAAAAAGTAAACGCGTAAGGTAAATATGAAAGAGTAGGTACATTTAGCTTTTATTTGAGAAAACCCAGTAGGAACATTACCTGTTTCTGCCAATTCTGCTGGTCCGTTCTTGACCACAAATCGAGCATTAATGAATTCTTCAGCAAATGAATGCGGTTGTTCAACTGGGCAGTTACCAATGCCACCTGGTGGATATACTGGCATAGCACAAAGCCTTGTCCAGAGCACCGCTCTAGCAAAGAAAATAGTCTCTTGTTCCACTGAAAAAAATCACATCTTTTTCCATTGTAACATGTTTATGTTCTATCAGACACCGCTTACAAAATATTTTTTGTGCTCACAGTGACGACTGAGCTATGTAGATGATGTTATTTTTTTGTAGCTGTTGGTTAAGGTTTTTTTCCTGTGGGAGTATTTGATCTGATACTCCCTTCTTTTCCCCCCTCTTTCTGAAGAACTTTGCAAGTATTTCTACTGTGTGTCTCTGCTGCTTTTTAGTAATTGCCTGGTGATGGCCAGGAGAGAAATCACGTTGGTATTAACCTTCTCGGAGACCTTTCTGATTTGGGACAGTGGCACCAGAAGGTCTCCCCCAAACTCCTGAAGCGGAGATCACCAAAGGTGCTTGAGATGGCGTTTTCTTAGTACAAGAGCTGCTCTTAATTATGCCTGCCCATGCAGGACTCCAGGTGCCGAGCATATTTCTTTCTGAGATCTGCTGAATCTGTATCAGTTACACCCATCATAAGCCGTCAGCTGCCAGGCTTGTCTTTTGCACTTTCCGGGAGAGTGAGGCTATTGAGGTGCAGAAAGGAAAGAACGGTGTCCATAAGAGTGTCCTGGTGCTCTGTATAAATGGTTGGCTCAGGTGACTGCTTCCAATGGGAATATTACCTGCCACTGCAGGTGTGTTGTGCTACATGAGATGCACGTGTCCTACACTTCTGCACTGTGTGCTAGATTGGAGAAAAATATGTCAGTTCTGACTTTCAGCTCCAGTCAAGCATTTCTTTGCTTCCGAGTTTCTTAAATCAGAATACTAGTGGTGTTCTTCTATGGGAACATGTTTGGCATTGCATCACGCGAGTGAATTAAGCCCTTCTGAGAAAGGGTTATACTTTGCGTTCAGGTATGTTCAGCTGCCAGTGGAAGCAGCTGAACATCGGGTGATATTCTGTGTATGGTGACTTGTGATGCAGCTGGTCAAAATACAGGATTACAATGGTTAGGAGTAAATGAGTACCAGACCTTGTCCCTGGTGTGGTCGTGCTCGCATTGTCTGTTAGCAGCAGGACTTTTTTCATCGTGTAAATATCATCCTTAGTGACAACTGTTGAGGGGAAACTGAACAGCCAAGTCTGACTTTTGGGAAGTGACGGTCTTAAAGGCGCTGCACCTGACTGCATGGCAGTGTTTCCTTCCTTTCCCATCTGGGCTGAAAAAGCTGAGGGGTGGCTGAAGGGGTGGAGAGGAGCAGGCAGCCTCCCCTGTTTCAAAATTAATTCCAATAGCAGGCAGTGATGAAAAGCAGTTTGTATTTTCAATGCCTTGAGAAGAGAAACCCTCTACACCAGCACTTATTAGAGTTGCCCTGAAACCTAGAGTGCATGTCTCTTATTTCAAAGATAATCTACACTCTTTTAAATTTTTCTTTACAGGGGGCACACAATATGATCGCGACCACGTTGTTGTCAACGCAGTCCATGAAGAAAAGTTAACGCAGTGTTGGGAACCACTGGTTGTATAAACCCAAACAAGCAAAGATGGTGTTTGAATTGGCCACTATTCTGGACACTAGGATCGGCGCTGCCATCCCTGAACGATTACAGGATCAGCAATGAGAGTTTTGTCTTTTCTTTGCAATTGTAAAAAGAACAAGCAACAGAATGATTTCACCTGTCTAAGATTATTATCTCTATAAAAGCTTGAGTATCTCTCAACCTTTTTTCTCTTTTTTTTAAATCGTCACAACTGAATATGAGACAGAGAGCGGTACTTAAGCCTTGGGCTAGAGTAGAAGAACTGAAGGTGGGAAAGACCCCATGGAGTTACAATTGTGTCAGTGAGTAGTTAATCCAGAATAGAGAATAAGCATAATTTTAAATTATTTTTTAAAGTTGTTTTTTTTTTTTTAACTGAGAGAAGGGCTAAAAAATAATTAAAGCTTATTTTATAAAGGACAGGAGTGCAATGTGTATGTGGGTATAGCAACTTGGACCTATGGGCTGTAGTATAGAGAAATATTCACTACTGAAAATTAATATATTTGTTTCACTGGAAAAAACTTATGTTTACTGAAAGTTTAAAGACTGCTAGCACACAGCACATCCAAAGAATTTTTAACATGTGCCTTCAAATATAGTTAGTATGCTAATATAGTGAGTCCTAAATTTAAAAATTCTAGGTTTTCTCATGTAGAGAGACTATGTAAATTAGTAAATGTTTGTTAGAAAAAGAGAGGGGTGGCAAAAGGATGCATCGGAATGTGAAGAACTTGCCCATTTTCTAGGCTGCCTAACATTTTGAGTTATGGCTATTTTACTTCTTTGCCAAGTCCAATTTTTACCTTTTGGAACAGTTCCAGTAAGTACAGTCTTCCTGAACTCCAAAATCAGGTAGAAAACAAGAATTCTTAGGGAAAGTATCACTCTATGTGACTGCAAAAGGACCTGAGCACCATGGTTACTAAGTTTTTCAGCCACTGCCGGCTGGCCTTACCCTGGAGAATGTTGGACTCCCAGGTATTTCTGGTGATGTTGGAGAGCAGTGTCTGGTGGGCTGCTGGCTCCTGGTTTGCTGCTGGGCAAAAATGTCATACTACTCTAGTAGGGCCACTAGGCAAACCCGGGTGCGTGCCCTGTCACAAGGGCTGTGCCTGTTCAAAGTAAGTGTTACTGGCTTAGTACAGAGCTTGTGACAAGTAAGATACACTAATGATTGCAGAAATTCTTCTGTTGCCCTGCTCTTCATCTGGTCTTGCTAGTTTTCCATAATAATGTTGGCAAAAAGGTAAAATACAAACCAAGTCTTGTACTATGCTGCTGTGTTTTGTTCTGGTTTAGACCAGCGTTACTACAAGCTGCTCCTAGGAGCATCCAGGCCTTTGTCTTGCATAGTAAGTCTGTTTAAAATTAACATTTTCATTACTATTGTATTGCCTCAAAGGATACTGGTGCTTTTATTGTTACCACCCTAAAGGAAGTGCCTTACTAATTCTCCTCCTTTTGTACAGACGTACTGAAGTTTTGTTGCTCTGAAATGTGCTGCTTTTAGTTCTTCATAGAAAATGTGTTGTTACTGGTTCCAAAGTGGTACTTTGTCATATTGATGTGCTCTTGCTATATATATAATATAGCATTTTACAAATAAATTTAAGTTAGGTAACTTTTTATTGAAATTATTTTTAAAGGGAGAAAGCTGGCTTTTTACAGTTAGTTTTGCTCCTGTCTTGTGCCTTTCTCTGTCCGTAATTCCTCTGCAGCAGCTGGCTAGTGAGGAGTGAATACGCGGCGTGGAATAGCTGCAGGCTCTGAGGAGTGGATGCTTCTCCTGTACAAGCGTGTGGTCAGTGCCTTTGTATGTGGGGCCACAGTTCACATGGCTGCTGCTTCTGTCCCCTGGTGGAAGCACTGCATGACATGGTTTTTCCATCACCGTAGCTGCACCACAGTAAACGTGCAGCTCTCAATTAAGAGGTTACCACTTCCCTTCAACGTACCTGCATAATTGCAGGGGAAGTCACTCCGTAGCCCATCTCTGGCAAAACGGTAAGTTTAAAAACAGACCAACAGACACGTACCCTTCAAAGCACTTCACCGCCACCACCACTGATAGGGGGCACAGAAGGAACAGGGTCTCCCAACTACTGACAAAATCACATCTAGCCTACCTGTATAAATGCTGTGCTGGGAGTTACATCATTAGAATAATTATCAGTTACAAGTTGAGTTTGTTCCATGCTACTACTCAGATTAGTTATGCCATGAGAGATTTGCCATATTAAGATGAAGGTACTGGTCTTGTGACAGCAACGTGACCGCTTAATTTGGAAAAAGTGTCCAGGTTCTGAGAATGAACTAGATTGAGTAATAATATATATTAGTAAAGGTTTACAGAACTAGGAAAGGCCAAGGCAAAAAGGACAGCACAAGTTTCATATGGACAATTAGATAAAAGGTGTGCCTCACCATTTCAGGACTTAGCTAAAACATCTGGAAAATAAAAGCTCCAAGATCTACAAACTGAAAATGCTGCCAGCCGTTCCTCTTATCCCAAGAGTGACAGGTGTTCCGCAAAAGTCAAAACTACATTCTTAACATGGTTTTCATGTAGAAATACCTAAGGGACATTAGTATTTCTTGCCTGCATATTCTGCATATTCTTGCCTAAAACAAGACTTCTTTTAAAGTATGCATCCTGTGTGAGCTTTTAAAGAAGAAACAGTTCCTACATACCAATTCATGTTTAAGCATAAATTACCAGTAAAGAACTGACTGCAGGCAGAATAAGGATTAGAGATACTTTATTTTTTACTAATTACATCAATCACTGTTTTTCCACGTGCGTGTCCTCCTTCCAATTTCAGAAAGGCCTTTGGAACTTCAGAAAAAGAGAAGACTTGGTCAATAACTGGTTGAATCTAGAGAATAAAGAAAAATGTGTCATTATATTAGGAATAAAAAAATATATCACCTTCACATTTCAAAACTGTATGAAGAAAGAGGGGAGGCTTATAGTATCTAGGGCAGAAGTTGCCAAATGATGTAGTCACTAGCTTTTAACTTTTTTCAGGGACCCCTCTGCGTGTAGGAGAAGACTTCTTGCTGCTCTTTCCCCAAGTTTTGAAACATCTCTATTAGCATAGTTTGGAGCTCTCACTTGAGACTCTTAACAATAAAGTCATCGTGCGAGGCTCAAACTTTTAAGTCTCTTTAAAAGATGCCATTGTGATTCAGCTTTTTGTTGTCTACAATGATACACTGAGGAAAAGGAAGAACATTTTTTTCCCCCCATATCTGTCTACTGTTTTTCTTGTTAAACCCAATAGTTTTCAAAAGGTCAGGTGATACCTATGAAACTAGTGCCTGTCTGCATCAGTACGTGCCTCAGTACCCTTAAAAGACTTGGCCATGACTGAAGTACAAAAAAAAGTCCACAAGCATTTGTTGCTGAATCATTTAGATACACTTGAACTCAGGCACTGTGTATTCCAATAGGCATACATCATTAAGCCCAGCTTGCACCAACTGCTATTTTGGCATTAATTTTGTAGAGTAGCCTTCTGAATTGTTTTAGACTCATTTCTCATAATGAAGGCGAAACGACCCTATTCACTGTCCCCGTTACTAAGGAGTCCAAAAACCCTACCAGCGTTTTCTTTAGACATCATAGTGTACAGACAGAGGCAGAAAAAATTTGAGCTGCTTCTAAAAAATACTTGTCGCTGCTAGTCTAAGGGAAGAGACTTTTTCTATCATCAACTTCCCCATCAGGCTTGCAAAGGCCAAAGTAAGATCTGTGTACAAAAGTACCTCCCACACCCCCACCCAAAGATCCTGCCTGCCCCATGAGGTTGGTCTCTTGCCTTGGATCCCATAACACCACCCCAATGCACGTTCTCACATTGATGAACTGATCCTAATCCTCATATCAGAGGAAAACATTAACAGTAGATGAGTCTGCAGTTAGCTCTTGCAGTGAGGAAGATGTGAAGTAACAAGGATCCAAACACCCTATTTACTGCGCTAGAAAAAGATCCTTGTTACTTGCGGCAGTGAAAAAACTTCAGGCTTTTTCCTCACAGCTACTGCTGTGCACTCTGTCTTCCTGAATACTCCAGAAGTGGTAACTGCCCTCTCCTGGTAGGACATGCATCTTGCTAAATAGAAAAGGAATACAACAGCAATAAGGAGACACACAATTTGCCAGCATCAGAACAGTGCCATCTTTCAGAGGGCTTGCTTACTTTTACCAGAAGGCAAGGGGTACACTTTCAGACATGCTGTTTACAAGGTGAAAGTGCAGCACTACCACGGAAAGGTTTTCATACGCACACATTTTCCAAGCAGCAGCACTGATCACCCAACACCTTCCCCAACAGCACAACAAATGCAATCTGGTCGTTATCTGTGCTCACGTAGGTCCTTTTCTCAACTCATTTAATTTTCTTTCTATTCATCCACAGTCCCTTACCTTGAAGCCCATTCTTTGCACTAAAACAACTACTAGTTCTGCTTATATGGTAACAGTAATCCAAGACATCAATAATTTATTACACTGCAGTATCACCTAATCTTGTCACTAAATTTTCCTTTTTATTTTGTCAAAGCAAGCTTGGCAGTAGTGTGAAACTTTACATGGCAGAAAAGCAGGAATGAGCGAGCCCCCTCCAAAGAAAAACTGAGAATTAGCAGCCAAATCACAACAAGAGCAACTGTGCAAATTAAGTATATTCAACCTCGCCTCAAACCTGCTCTGCTACACAGTGCAAGGCTGGGGAATTTCTTCCCCTTGTTCTGCCAGGCCAATCCCTGTAAACAAACCTCTAGCAAAAGGAACAGTAACACACAGCAGAGGAGCCCAGAAAGATACTGTGCAACACCTGCTGCTGCTCACCTGGGGGAGAAATGTGGGGCATGAATGATCAAGTTCAAGACAAAATCATATTTGGTCAGCATCCAGCACTGAATGGAAATGTCATCTCGGGCATCAGCAAAGCAGCAAAAACACTGAATGAAATAATGGCTTTGGGTAAACTGAGCATCCGAGTAAACTGCAGCTGCCGTGACTATCAGCAGGAGGAACGTGCTGCTGCTCAGCAGTGACTGTTTTGAGGAAGACCAACCCTTGCTTTCACAGCAGAAGCCTGGGGAACAAAACAATGCAGTAACCTTGTTGAGCCAAGCACAAGTGCAGCACTTGTACAAGTACTTACTGTTAATGGCTGTTACATACAAAGCTGTGCTTCAGTTAAGAAAAAAAAAAAGAGAATACGGAAACTCAGGCTGCTGGAGCATGGACACGGATGACCCGAGCAGGGCAAGAGGCTGGGAGGAGGGGAAAAGTATTCGGGGAAGAAAGCGGTGCAGCAGCACAAGGGATGTGAAGCACAGGGGATTCCAGGGGAAGGCAGAAGTTAATTTCAGACATGTGCAGCAACTGAGAAAAAAATGAAGATGACACTTTAATGTTCTGCCACCCATGGCCATTTATTGTAGGTTGCAGCTTAGAACCCTGACAGAGCAAAGTATGTTATGTCCTCAGCCTATTAGGTAAAGTTCAAAGGCCCCCATGTGAAAAGTGGTGACACAGGGATTCAGAGGAACCCTGAATTCAGCCTCACAGTTCAAAACCCCATGTGTATTGCAGCCACCACACACTCAAAGCCCATTTGCTACATTGATGTAACCTCCAGCTCCATTTAAACGCTGGCTTTAGGCAGTGCTATAGAGAGACATGAATACTAAATTGATGATCCTGACAATCTAGAGCATTAAACATTTTATCTGTCTGGCTGGTCAGTCCCATTGTTTGAATAACCCCGAAAGGGCTGACCGTGTTGCAGCACAGTGATTCACTCAGCCTTTACCATAATCCACTGACTAAGATAAAATTTCTTCCTGTGAACAGACAAACAAGTAGGGGAGCGTCTGCTGTTTGTTGAATGTGTGATAATAAATGGAGATTAACTGGATAATAAAAACACTGCCTATTTACAGCCACACATCAGTTCCTTGCCAGAGGACACCTATTTGTTCAGGGAAAAGGGATTAAACTAAAGTCTGAAAGGATTACACACACCCGCATTGAAATGTTTATCTGAAAACAAACTGGGCCTGAAAGGTATTTTCTTCCTCTTCATTCTCTCCGATGCAGGACATACTATAGAAATGAATCTCAGGTCTCTTGAAATGAACTCATGTGTTTGGAAAAACAAAGAGAGTAATTGCTGATGCTGATTAAGGCTATCCTGCATAGAGCACGGAAGCGGTACGACAGCCAATCCAGCTCCGACCGCAGCAGGCAGCGAACAGGCACTGGCAGGAGCTTGACTGGTCAGCAGCAGCACGCTCCTGCTAATGGCAAAGCCCACCCATGCAGGTCCCTGTTTCTGTGGTAGCAAGGACACAGCCTGTATTTATCAGGAGGGGACAAGCGAGAAAACATGAAGGGAATGAAGACAGCTTTGACCCTCGTATTAGCAACAAGTCGCTCCACGCAGCGTGGAGCTGCTTCCTGCCGCTGGAGGGAGAGCTAGAGCCTCGAAAGCCTCAGGAGAGAGACAACCGGACCTCAGAGGCCCTCAGAGCAAACCTAGCTCAAAGTGGAAAAGAAAATTAAGTCCCCCCTCCAAGGGCAATGACAGCGCATTGGCTCTCCCCCAGGTTTGTAAAGGATGGCTGTGTCGAAGCCGCAGGGCAGCCCTGCTTTGCAGAGTGCCTCCCTCCCGGCTGCTGCCTCCCCGTGCACTGTCCTGGTTTGAGGTACAACTGAACCAACTTACTGTTCAGTAGTTTTACTTTTTAGCTAGGCCTCTTCTAACTCTCTGAAATTAACAGCATGTTGTGTCTAAAATGGTTCGTTCAGAGTGACAAGACAGTTTGTGCCAAGGGATGGTATGCAGAGAGGCTCTTGCTTACGCTTACTGCTCTAACAACCAAGGTCAGCTAACTTCGTTATTTGCCCCATTGGAGGGTTGGAAGCGGAAAAGCGTAGAGGGGTCACACCTGCAGGGAGGAGCGGACAAGACAGGTGACGAAAAGTTGACAACAGGGGTATTCCATCCCATCTGTCCCATGCTCAGTATAAAAGCTGAGGGATCAAAGGGCTTCTCTCTCTTCCTTCAATGGCTGACGTCCGAGCAGGACCCTGTCTGTTCATCTGCCTTTGATCCCAATCCATGTGTTCCTGACTCCAACTCTGGAACCCGGTTCCCACCTGTCGCTGAGTCCAGCCGGGAACTTCCCCAGTGCCTGCCGGTGACATCATCCTGTGAGCTTAATATGGTTTTGTATATACTGTATTTATTTCATTATTTTTCTTTTTACCTTATTAGTAATATTTCATTAAAGTAGTTTAGTTTCTTCTAAACTTGTAAATCTCTCTTTATCTCTCCCCCTCCTCCCTGTGCACGAGAGGCTGGGGGGGAGCATCTGTCACTGGCCATCGGCCACTTTGGCCAAAACCACGACATGCACGCACCCTACTTACACCTTGGTAAGCAGCCATGAGCACACTCGTGTACAGGCTTTGGAAAAGACTTGCTTGTGCACAGAGCAAGAGCTGTGATGTGCTCCACCGGACCTCAAAATCCTCTTGAGGGCTTGCCGTAATGGAAAAGACCTGCTTGCCATTTTGACTAGCTGAGTTAGAAGATAAAGGCTGTCTTCCTTCAGAAATTACTACCATGCCCAAATGCAGTATATATGAGCACAAATGCAGAGCTTGATACTCTCCTTTGGCTTTCAGTAAGTCTCCCTTCAGTGACAAGAGGCTTGAACATAAATCATTGCAAAGAACAGTCCCTGTCCTGTAACTAAACATTTAGCTATCTATCTGTTCAGCACTTTATTGTCATCTCATGGAAAACATGCTGTTTTGGGACACTGCTGTTTCTGTCATTTCTGCTGAGCATCTCCTTCTCTGCTGTACTCAAGTTCCATGTTCTTTGGGTATTAATCCCACCCCTTCCTTCAGCCTTCCTTCCTCTTAAAATGGTGTGCAACGATGTATGCTGAGCTTCATATTCCTTGCCATCATTAGGTTCTGGGCTCAACCCTCACTGAAGACAAAGATTAAAGTTCTTATCTTCTGGAACAGCTGGCTCTGGTCATGTGTTGTATGGGTAGCTTTGCAACTATACAGTACTAGATTTTTGATTAATTTATATTTTGGACAATACGTACTTTCATCCAACAGCACATTAAAGGACATCAGGTACGTGATATTTCTATCCCAAATACCTAACAGAAGTAAAAATGATCACCCGATCCAGCCTCATACGCTCATAAGAACAATGGTGGTGCAGTGGTTAAGACACGGGAATGGAAGGCATGTGTCCTGGGGTCTACTTCCACAGTTATCTTACAAACCAGGTTTTGCATGTTTTTCAAACCAAGGTACGTTCTTTCACATCAAGCCTCTGACGGCACCCCACAATAACTCATGAGTATCATTTACAATTATTAAAATACTAGAAGATGAATCCCAGTTAAGCAAGTTATCAGGGTATGGTCTGGAGTGCAGAAGAGGCTTAAAAAAAAATCTCTAGGTCATTAATTGTCCCTGGCAGAACAGCTTCTACAGAACACAATGAAGAGGAGTAAGAAACTGGAACAAGCCCAGTATCGTAGTGTGTGCCAGCCTAGCCCAAGCTTAAATTAGTAGAAGTGAGGAAGATCCTGGGTTTAGTTACCCACTGAACCATGCTGAAAAACTTATTAACTAAAGGAAAGAGCAACTCTCTCTTCTGGAATCCCCTAGCAGTCATGTTCATGGTAGTTGTCCTCATATTTATGCTGGTAATTAAATCAATCTGGGGCAATGCTACCATATAATTGAGACAGAGCAAACTTATGTACAGTTATATATATATATATATGAGTATATATATATTTATATATGAAAGCATATTATATATTTTTTATATATATATATATATATTAGAAGAACAGTCCTACATGACCTGCATCTCCCCAGCTCTCAACAAATTAAACTCACAACAGACAAGAGCTGTCTTGTCGACGCCACATTTCGCCACTGTGCTAGACATAATTCCCTCCTACACTAGGAGACTAGCGCTCAGAACACTAGGACTGACTTTCTACAGAATATGCAATTACATCAGGCTGAGGCAAAACATTTGATTAAATACCTGGTATATGACAAATTTTTTCCAGACCTCATCATGGTTTATGTGAGCTTACATATTCAAAACCCTATCTCTCCACAGTATGCAAAATTTCCATTAAGTCTTCTTCACAGACATTTTCTGATGTAATCCCACAGCACTTTCATAAAGAGCATAAGCAAGCTACCATGTCCCGGAGGAAGAGGAGCAGATGTGTTTTAATAAAAATCACAGTGTTTTTTTTTGGTGGCCGTGACAAAATGCAGATAGAAGTCCCCTTTGGAAGAGAAAGGACTGAACAGAGCTTTTGGCAACCTCTCCTTGATCAACATCTCTGGGATCTAGCCAACCAACCTGGCAAGCAAAAGCACTGCAACAAGAAAACAAAGTTTAAAAAAAAAGAAGAAAAAAAATGTGCAAGCTTTGCAATTTAGCATGGAGAAACATGGTCATCGGAACGAGTGTGAGTGACTAAAGAGAGTGGGGACAAGGACTGATCTGTAGTCAATTTAGACATTTAAGTAAAGAATTGCTGCCCTAGTGTCCTTTTTCAGATAAGGAGAGTAAAGCGGGCACCACCCAAGGATCAGTCACCTTGGGTACCTGAAGATACCTTAGCACAGCCACAAAGACAAAGACTGGGATTACTGCAGAGAAGGCCACATCCAGAGATGCCAGATTTGGAGAACGTTCAAGAACTCAATATGTTACATTAGCTGTTTGATATTCATACAGATGAGAGAAATCTGCAACAATTGTGCAACAGAGGCCAGGGGAAAAGTTATGTGCAGAACTGTAACAAGATTAATTGGACACAAATCAATACACACGGGTTAAGATAGAGTCAAGAATCTGTGATAACCTGTGCTAGCAGGAGGAATGTAAGCCATCTTAAATCACCACCACCCAAACAACTCAAAACCCAAGTAATGCCAAAATGGGTGACCATATCCATTTGTGTTATTTACTTCCTGAATAGCAAAGACTAGCAACAGACAACAATTGAATTCCACATTTTTTGCACAGGAAGACAGCAGCAGGGCCAAAGAACAGTCAGCGTCCTGTCCTCCAAACGACAGCAGCAGGTGCTAAGTCCAAAGCATCTGGTGTCTTTAGCAAAATGTATCATCAACACTAGACACAAATTACATATAGGTAATGTATATAGGCATGCAATTGTTTTTCTTATGTGTGCCTGTGCTGTAACATTTATCTAGAAAGCAAACAACACAGAGAATGATCATTTCATGATCGGAGACTCTACTTGTCCTTTAGCCTTCCTTCTGCAAAATCAATTTTCACCCCTCAGCCCATCAGAAGGAAAGAACATTAAGCCACCTGAAATACTGCGCACACACACACACATGCACTCCATTTAAATGGCACTGAATTTCAAATTTCTGTAGGGCTGCACATTAACCCACATGCTATCGTGGTCCAGCAGGAACATACAACATACTTAGTGCTCCCCCTTACGACACTAAGGAGTCTTTTCAGCCTCCCTCAGGCAATGTAAGTTACAAGAGCTTGGTATATTTTCACAAGGACTAAATGGCACATGCTTAGAAAGGAGGAAAAAGTTTAAAAAGTAGGAAAACGCAAGACTGTCAATGTTAAATCCGCAACGCTGACCACAGATACATCAAACTAATTCCTAAGAAGCCTTTCAGTGACAATGCTGGCAGCAGAGACCACTGACAATGCTTCAGCAAACAGTGTGCCAGCAGATCCGTGTCCTGAACTCAAGGCTCTGCTGATTTCAGTTGTCTTTAGATGAGAACCTTGTAATTCACCAGGAACGTTCTGCCATGGAAAGAGATCCCCAACTTCATCAACTCATTTGGTGGAGCCCATGTTCAGCCAGCCTTTACTGGCTCGTAATTAACTGCCGGAGTTCAATTCACAACAGGGACTTAGCAGCAGTTCAGAAAGTAGCCGGTATCTCTAAAATTTGATAAGGAAATACTTGATTTTCTCTGTGCCCACTACTGATGCAGCAGCCTCCCACCCGCTCAGTCTTACAATAGCCTCTTTGCAAGATGTCCAGCTGCAAGGCAGAGAAAACAGCTCATAAACTGAAAATGGTTTTACAACCCTCAGAACTGAGCTGATGTGCAGGTAAATTACAAAAGGAAAATTACTCTCCTTCCTTGCACTACCAGCTCATCAAATTCTCTCCTCCTCCCCATTAAAAAAGGCTGTTGAAAGAACTCCTCATAGCTGACATTTTGCAAATCTTTATTCCTTGCTGCAAAGATCATCCATGTGAAATCCAGGTATCTTTAAACAAAATGCCCTTTTTTCTTATTCTTTATCCACGGAAGGATTGAGAATCCTTTTGCTTTTGCAAAAGATTCATTCATCAGAACTAAAAACCTGTGTTGGTGCAAAAGGAATAAAAGAAAAAACACTGATAAATCAGTATGTTCTGTAACTGCTTCAGGGGTGTATGTTCTTCAAAGTTGCACTCACTGTAACATCATCTCTTTAAATCATCAGCTCTTTTTAATTTCTTTCATTTAAATCGCCCCTCATTATTTACACTTTCCTGAAAAAAGCCTCTCATTTTCAGGAGCTCTCCAATTGCTCTCCTAGTCACACTTAATACAATCTCATGTCTGTAACAGAAAAGACGATTCACTGAAATTTCAAAATAACTAAACCTTCATTACTCAAAACTGTATTCACTCAAAACTAAGACATTCAACTACATGATCTCACTTTGGTGGCTTCCCCAAGTCTTCTTGCTACACTGTTATTCTTTGTCTTTCGTTTTTTTTCAAGTCTCATTTATTCCTTCCTAGTCAAACATAAATATTTCTTTTCACTTAGTTAGGAAATTATGGTACGCCTCCTCCAGTAATTCTCTCCTGCCTTTTTTCCAAACACCCACTCTTCTGAATGGATGATCTGTCCATTTAAGAGAACTCTAGTGCCTAGACAATAAAGGTCATAGTCTTTTTAACATCTGTCTAAATGGAACACATCTGGGTCTTATAAAATATTGATGATAGCACGGATGTTTACAACATTTTACAAAATAGAGTAAAATGCTTCTAGAATAATGACTATGCAGATAAACAGTCTGACATTATGACCTGTTTTTGCACAGAGAATAAAAGACCAAGCAAACATCTTTGCCCTCGTGATCATCTTACAACAAAAAGTACATCAGGACATTTATATATGTATGACGTACATTTTAAATGGCATTACAATTCACCTGTCCAGATTATTAGGCAGAGAACACCAATTAAGCCCTATCTCTATTGCATAAACACGTGTTTCTCAAGAAGCTTTCATGGGCATATTCTGCGTTTGTTTTGCATACAAGATAGGAGCAGAACACAAAACAAATTGTGAGTGGCTAAGAATCAGGTCAAATGGTAAGAACGAAGACAAGGGCATTTCTGTTTCTTAGTCAATTATAATTTAGTAATGTGATTGGATGCAATCACAGGATGAGGAGCATCTCCTAGGGTTTCTTTCTAGACCACGGGACAATGCCTACAGCACTGGGCATAATGTAAAGCACAATGGTACAAAGCTGTAGCCAGGAACACACTTCCCCACAGCTTATTTGCTGCTGCAGCCTCTGTTTATGAGTAGGTAACTTTTTAGGCAACATAGACTTTCCACTGGCTGTGTCAGCAGCACACTGGACACGACAGAGGAACAGGAGTGGCTGAATCCAGGAAAATTTTTATTCCTAACAGCAGCACTGAAGTGGCAAGTAGAAGCAATCAGGCCTTAAGTATGACAGCAATTTATTGACTCATCTCCCAACTCTGGAGCACAATGCATAGCGAAAAAGGAGATCAACACTCAAACTCTGAGAGATCTAAATTTATTAATATGCACAAATTTTGAGCCCAAGGTGGCCTGACAGTTCACATACTGGGATTACAAGCACTCATGGCAGACTCTGCTTCCTCTTCTGCTTAGGTACCGCATAGAAAGATTAACAGCAGTTGTCCATATTCCCAACTCTGGGAATTTTGGCAACGTGAAATTATCCAAGAGAGGACACAGCACCACACAGTCCAATAAACAGGCAATCAACTGCTCACTCTCATACACATTTTGTAACAAGCTCATAAAGCTGAAAAAATCCGAAAAGCAGCAACCTATCTGCCACTTCATGCCTTTCCCCCAACTCCACTAAGAGATTCCCCGAAAGCTTATGAAGGCTTACAATGTTCCAAGTCACTGTGCTGAATTAGCACAAACGTTATACTCTGAAGCACTGAAATAATGAAACACAAGATTCTTGTCACCACTCTGCCAATGCAGATCGTCTATGACCTGCAATAACCTGAATATTCTAGTTCTGCGCACATTATGGGCAGGACTCCTGATCATCCAGGCTAGGCAATTTTGCATATGGAGATACACAGAGCCATGTTTATCCTGACCAAATGAACCAAATGAGGCCTCTTAAAACATATCCTTTTCAACACCAGAGTTCATGCTAAATGATTCCCACTGGCAAAAATAAACAATTATGGGACATTCTCTTCTCATAACTCAGTAAGCTTTGTGTTTTTAAAAACAGGTAGGGCGGAGAGGGAGAAGTCAGAACAGTCTTAATGATTATGAACTCTTAAATTCCATGCAAAAGGCAGAAGTTAGAAACTGGAGCAAGTCAATTCTTAACTAGTTTTCCTCACTGTGATTCTTATAACATTTTATTCCCTAATT
Source organism: Dromas ardeola (assembly GCA_013398915.1). NCBI lineage: Eukaryota > Metazoa > Chordata > Aves > Charadriiformes > Dromadidae > Dromas > Dromas ardeola. The sequence continues at coordinate 75,511 of VYZM01015754.1, read as the reverse complement.
GTGAATGACAACCTTTTTGAGTCAAAGCAGCACCTCCTTCAGCACAAATACCCAAATAACCATTACTGACATACCTTTCCAGAATCAACTAGTTCTGCTATTTCATCCAAACTTGGGCCACTTGGCATAAAAAATGCCCACCGATAATGGACTCCTTTAAAGAGATGCTGCAAGAAAGATCACAAATATATTAAAAAAATCATGAGGGGAAACCGAGATTGGAACTAAAATTAATGACAGAAGCACTAGAGAAGTAACTTAAAGAAAAGACATGGAAATTATATGCTAGTTTCTGAAAAAAATGTCACCTAAGCATGTGGATTAAATGTACAGACAGGGATGTTGTATTACCACAATAGGATCAGGGTGAATTTTGTGTGCAATTGCACAAGTCAGCTAGTTGAGAAAAACAACCACCTTGTCTCTGCAGCTAGAAACAGCATTATTTATTACGTAATAGAGAAGTGGTGCTATATAATTACACACATTCACAAAGAGGGCGAAATAAACTCAGCGATGTGACATTTAGAACCTTCCACCTCAGTGTCAGTGATTAAATTTTCCACCATCGCATCTGCCAAAGGCATCACCATCCCGTGACAGATGGCAGCTCACATGAAAAGCATTTTGGGAAGAACTCACAAGCTCAAGTCAAGACCACCTCCTCTGAGTAGGTCATTACAGGAATAAGAGCCATCATCTGCCCAAGAGAGATGATTTTTAATACATGGCATACGATGCTCCTCATCATGGAAAACCCACACACTGAGAAAAAATATTACATTATTTCTTCCCAGCCTTTTAATTTTGTTTTTGAGCTTTCCTTTGAAAGTATTGGTGCAGGACTTAGAATCTCATTCAACCATGCCATCACAGGAATACCATAGCAACTGCTTGAAAAGAATTCATTTGGAGAGCAAGTACACATGTTGAGAGAAGAAAAAGTTCTCCAAAGCCTCACTGATCTGGCCGCTGGCAGAATGTTTTAAGATCCACTTACGAAAACTAGAAAAATCAGTATCACCATCCAGACACATGAACATGAAAGAGATGAAAGACTTTCTAGCCACCCTCAACCAATTTTATTACTCTCTGGTGCTGGAATAGGATGAAGAGAATCAGTCATGAAACAATGTTTCGAGAGAAAGCCTGACCAGCCTAAAGCAAGTAGCAAAATTACCCTCACTTCAATGAGGCAGGGATTTGCTCTGTTTACTGTGAAATACAAGCTGTCACCAGGACTCACTAGGGAGGCCATATGGAAAAGGACACAATGAAAAGCACTATAAAGACACAATACTTCAAAGCACCTCAGACTACCACGTACACCAATCAGTACCACCCCAACACATTTTTTTTTTCAGTGCAAGAAAGAAGGAAAGAATAAAAATCCATCTGAAGTATACTTAATGATATAGGAGGAAAACAAACCAGATGCCTCTGGATGAGCCACATGACTAGCATCCAAGCCACACAGAGGAAGCCATTAGGGTACTACATCGTATTAAAGTATATAGGATTTTGTCAAATACCTTGACAGTTTTGGAACCAACAGTGACTCCTGTTTGTAACATTCCATCAGCTACTCCAAGTTTGTCCATATTGATCAGGAAAGGTGTCACCAAGGTAACATATGTTGCTCCTGACCATTTCTTCAGGAGATCTAGAGCCCACTTCTCAGTGGATCCACCAACATTATCTAGGATGAAATCAAATCTGCAGACATGTAAACAACAGGTTTAAAATCATGATATGGGAAAAACAATTTCATCATAATTAAGCTAATTCTTATCAGAAACTGGCTATAGTTTACATTTCTATCTGTCACTCCAATGCAATAAAATAATCTGCCTGCAAGGCAGCGGCAAGAAAGTCCCAAGACTTCAGCTAAATCCCAGTTTTACTGTCAATGGGAGTACATTCGCTGCACAGCAGACACATGCTATTTACATAACTTAAACTGCACTTAAACTCCAAAAAGCAGACTCTTAGATGCACAAGTACATTCAGTACTTGCTTAAAGCCTTCTAGAGCTCTTTCTCTTCAGCCCTCCCACTGAGACTACTGGTACAGTCTTGAGGTCTGGTCCTAGCATTGAACAATATGGTTTGTGCATGTAAAAACTAGTCTGGACTCACGCCCTGAGTAGGAACATCTCCTGTACGTGGTGTACTCACGTGAAAGTCAGTTCCAGTGGCCAAAGTTACGCAAAACAAATTCTCTACTCTACTCCCTCTTATCTCCTCACATCCTTCCTGTGACCCAATTCTCAGCTTCACTTCTAAAAGTCTTTTTTGACCTCTGTATTTGTTTTGGGGCCATTTTACCTCTACTGACAGCTCTTTTCTTCGCATCTACCTATTCGACATAGAACGTAACAATGCAAAGGGTCTAAAACCTTCCTTCCCTCCATGGAATGGGTATATGCAGCCTCTGGCAACAAGCCACAGTTTCTGCATTCCTTCTCATTATCCCAGCATGTGAGCCTTTTCATCTGTAGATTTCCAGCACTCTCCAGATTGCAATAGAAATGTATATAAACATACATCTAATCTAACTAACCTACAAATAAGAGGGAAAATACAGAAATTAAATAGGAACGTTCTTATCTCTGGAAAGACAGTTTTCCTGCCTGTCTTCCAGGGATGTGATTTCATGTTATAGTCCAGTCAACCTAGCAGTTACCTGCCAACAAGAGAAATTAAAATAATGAAAACTAATGCTCCAGGAAAAACTAGCTCACTATGGGGTCTGAAGAGTCAATACAACTGAAAAGGGCAGGGAAGTAGTGCCATTCCCCTCAGTATCCCTGACTAATGGTCTTACCCGTATCACAAAACTGTACCCTAAGACAGTGCTGTTGATAGCTCCTAAAAAGGGTGACTTGCTAGAATGTGTGTTTAGCATTTAAGATGTTGAATTGCACAAAGGCAAATTTAGCACTGCGTGCAAATTGCTAAGTTAGTTGCTGCACACCCTCCTGATACAGTGACAGCACCCTCACAGTTGACCTCAGGCCTGCTGACAATCACACCATAGTTAAAGGGTACATGCCTTCTTAGCACAGTTATCAGTAAGATTCTGTCACAGATTAAACAGGTTCTATTTCCTCTCACAGAAAGTTAGCGAGATCTAACTAAAATGAGCAGTGTAAATAACACATTCAAATACAGATCACAGTAGACTAAGTTTAAACAGATGGAAAGATTACAAAACAAAAAAAGACTTCAGTTCTAGAGAAAACCCTCAAGCTAGTTTAAACACAGCTATGACAAGCTAGGTGTGATTGTTTATCAGAGGCAGCCATACCCAATGGTACAGAAGAGAAATTTAGCCAGCCACTGTGCAACTCAGCTGGGAGTAAAGACCTTCAGGCAAGTCACTTAACTGCTTCATGACACAGTTCTCCCCTCTAGAAGATCAATTTTACTATTTGCTAACCTCACACAGGATTTCTGAGACTTGTTTTAATTTATTCATGCTTTGTAAATGTTCCAAGAACCTTGGAGGGAAGGTGACAGAACTGTTCAAATCATAGTCATTGAAGAGAACCATGTGAAAGAAGCTTGCCTCCACAAGCCCAATTAACTCGCTTAGTCTTACAATGAAATCTGTGCTTGGGATATTCACTTGGCAAACTGCATTCAAAAAGGGCTGGGATGAATTTGCTTTACAAAGTAACGCTTTAGAAATGGGGAAAAAACAAAAAAAAAAAAAGTTCTGATAGACTGAAGTCAAGCAATCAAAAGGCAGAAGGCCTGACCACCAACCCCTTCATCTCAATATAAGCAACACAAACACGTACAAGGGTAATCTTTTAAGTTGTTCTTCCAGATTTCCAGATTTGTAATCAATCACATCATCTGCTCCAAGCTTTTTCATCAGTGTGTTGGCATCATGAGAACAAACTGCTGTTACGTGAGCACCCCAGGCCTTCAGTAGCTAAAAACAAGTATAAAAAAAAAACAAAAGAAGTCCAAAGTTTAAAATTTAGTGAAACATTGAGAACCACTTAAAAAGCCAAAGTCTCATTATATTTATATAATAAATGAGGACCTTTAGTAGTGAGTGGAGAGACTGGGCTCCAACACAGGATAACTTGTCACACATCCCACAGACAAACAACGGCTAGAATTTATCAATATTTAAGGAGGTTTTGGGGAGGGGGGAGTTGGTGTGCTGGAAGGAGGGTGGTTTTTTAGCACCACTTACAGATGTCAGGTCTCAGGATAAATAAGGCTTCAAATAAAATTCTCAGTTTACCATCTGAATCTGACAGCTAAATGTATACCAAGAGGTATTGTCCAAGTTACCAATCTACAAAACTGTCACCAGATCAACCATTAAATATTGTTAAATCTTTCAAATTAAAGTATTTTATATTCCTACCTGCTCATTAAGTATTTCATGTATCTATCTCACTTTAAATATCTTAAATATTAATAATGAGAAAAAGAAGGAAGTCATCTGTGATTTACCACAGGGAAGATGTCATGTTATCTTCTACTCCAAAAGCTATAGCAAAGTGAAGGGTTTTTGCTAGTTATTTACCTCTTTTGTAATCTCATTTTTCATTCACTTTAAACTTTTTTTACATTTATTCTGGATTAATTAATGTAGCTTACTCACAATTAATCAGGTAGAAATCACAACTGGTCAGTGGCTGGTCAGCCTTTCGTACTGATCTAATTTAGCCACCTGCTTTACCATGAATCAGGCAAACAGTATACCACTAAAAATTCTCCTGTAAGCCTCTTTAAAACACCTATGTTTATGGTCTAGTAACATGGAATGCAGTGATGCAATCGCCGAACTTCTGTATTTTTTTCCTATTCCCAAAAGAAAGATGTTTCAGCGTAAGATGACACCAATTAGAATCAAAATCCCAAAATTAAATAAGAGCATGAAAAGAGGATGTTCCACAACAAATGGATCAGTAAAAGAGCATGTTAACTCTCCAAAGTTGAGAGCTACTGGAATGAAGACAGACAAAAGGGGAGCAGGGCAAAGACAGTGAGGGAAAGTTAATCTTAAGCCACTGCTCTTTACATGCACTGCACATAAAAGCCTGGTGCCTCTCAGATCATTTGACCACCTACAACAGTTATGGTAGATGACACATTCCCAATCAACTCATACACCAAGTTCTTTTCATATTTATGGAGCAGAGCTGACTGAAAGATAACGGAAACAGGCTACATATTTCAAGTTGCACCAATCAGAGACTTCCTGCACCCAAACCGTGAAATGTGATCTTTCACTACCTACATTCACAACTCTTTTCTTTGAAAGTCCCCGCTTCCTACTTTAAACTAATAAAACATAACAAATCAAAAGCAGTAAACCTGAAAATATTCCAGTTTTGGAAATATCGATCAGATGTATCAGACAGATCAATCAGTAGCTTGCTATTTCACTATTTCTTCTCGCAAATCCCTTCTGTTATTTTTTTTTTCATATTGAATAGTTTGAAGGTGGATCCTGAGCATGGTGGTTTATATTACCTGTACAGCAAAAGTACCAACTCCTCCTGAAGCTCCTAATATTAATACTCTGTAAAACAAAATTAAAATATATTAAAAAGTTCTTTAAATAAACTCTATAGTAACTATGTATTCTAATGCTTCTTATACATCTCTGACACTAAATTATTTTAAGCAAAAGATTGTATTTGTCATTCAACGTTACTTAGTGGTTAACTCTTCAGATAGCCAGTAAAGTGACTTAACATTGCCGATCATGTTTCCTGTGCCAAGAGCATTATCTCAGCACAGCCAAAGAGACTTCCTCGTATGTGCTTTCCACTAAATCCAGGCAGTGGAGCTGTCAGGCAGTAACATTTCTCATCCAAAACCCCTGTCCCTCACTTTTCCAAACATAATTGTTCAGTTTGGGACAAAAATCAATTAAAAGTCTTTCTGTCTCCCAGACTCCACTGTTGTATTTCCTAAAGAAAAAAATCTGATTCACCAACATTTTATACAAATTGGTGTTATCTCAAAGTAGTTTAGTATCACATTATTTAGGGAGACTGGGAACTTCAGAATACATGCAACGTAATTTTCCCATATTGCATAATATTTATCTAACAGAAAGACAAAAATGCAATGAAGTAGCATCACCATAATCACGGAATCACGGAATCTTCAGAGTTGGAAGGGACCTCTATAGATCATCTAGTCCAACTCCCCTGCTAAAGCAGGATTGCCTAGAGCACATTACTCAGGACTGCATCCAGATGGGTCTTGAAAGTCTCCACAGAAGGGAGTTTAAGTTCTATTAAATTAAGATATCTGCCTTTTTCTTTAGAAAAAAGGCAGTAGAATTTTTCTAGTTCAGTACATCTCAACAAGACCCTGTAAATGCCAGGTTGTGGAAACTGGCAGACAAGCAAGAAAATGAAAGAGCAAATTACCAAATTATTAGCAAGTGAGAGTTCCTTTTAACTGCACACGCTACCCTAAATGTCATAAAAATTAATGCAAGTTTAGTTGTGTGAGAACCTTACTGCTAGCAGCCTAATCACTGTTCAAAAATTTCATCTGGGTATTTTATTAAATAACTTAACTTCAGAAAGTGAATTAGTAAGAAAGCCTTGTTGCCGAAGTTACTAACAGTACTCGGACTTTGGACCCATTTGCTAATTCTAGGCCAACAGGAAGATTCAAGAGGAAGCCCTGGCATAGGCTTGGGTAACATCATGTTTCTCAGAACTTCCGTTTGCCAGAAAAATTTCAGTATCTTCAGAAGCTGGTGATGTTCCTGTTTTAAATCTTACTGTGCTGGATGTTGAAGGAAATGGCTTTTCACAGTGCAAAATTGTACTATACAACCTGGAGTCTCAGTTTACAAAAATTCTTTGAAGTAACCTAAGAGACTTGGCTTTGGTCACAGTATCCATTTAAAAATGCTTCCTCTTTTGCAACTGATCAGATTCTGTTCCCTCCTATTTCACTGATCCAAGCTGCAAAATTCAGATTAAGAATCTGAAACCACAGTGCCTGCAGCTTTTAAATCTGCCAAAAAATACTTATCCTCAGAACCATGCTTCTAACAACAGATGCCTGAAGCAACATTCATATTTAAATTTTATGATACTTGAAAAGGCTCAGGGATGCTACACTCAAGATATTGGGTTAAGCCCATCTTTATCCTTACAAAGGACAGCCACAATTAAATCCTTTCAAAAAAACCTCATCAAACTGCCTTTCCAATTTTACTCCATGCTTAAAAGGGCATTTCTTCCACTACAAATCTGGGAGAAAGCTGTCATTTTAAAATGTACGTTTTGCTCAAGGATTTAGGTAACATTATCAGTTTTGGGGAGCTGCTTGTCTAGGACTTCTTTTTATTTTCCCCTTCAATAAAAGCCCTTGAGATTCTTCAGGTAGAAATACTTTCCAGGTCTGGTTTGTTCCTATGTTATGTGGGCTATTTTCTCCCAGACCTTCTAATTTTTAAAACTCTCTCCGTATATTGTGACTTTAAGAAAGCTCTTTGCTTCAGAGACAAACTATGTCTGCACAGGAGGTCCATGTGCTGCAGCTCAACAGATCAGCATTTTTACAGCACTGAGGACAGCAAGACATTTTGTTTGGCACAACACAAGAAAGTGGGGAAGGGTTTGAAGGTGCAGGACCTCTTAGGATGGTACTGAAGGACCACAGATGGTGGAAAGTGCCAAAGCACAGTTTTGTTCGCATTGCCTGGGGAAAACACAGCCAGGAGAAAACATATCAGATAAACTACCTGTTTCACTGCAAAGCTGAGGTCAGGAGTAAACTAATATATAAGCATGTGCACGAGGGAACAAACTAACGAACTATTTGATCTGAAGAGAGATCCAACAGAACCAATTCTCTCAAAAGAACAAAACAAACATTCATACCCCAGGCTTTGCTCCCTTCTGACAGAAGCACATAATTCAAGCCAGCATTCACCAAGCCCCATATGAGGCTCTAGCAGTTGAAATAATCAGAGAGTCAGCAGATCTCTCCAGATGAGCATACCATGGGATTTGAGAGTTTAGCCCTTCTGCCCGGGCCCTGCTTGGAACTATGGTGTGGTCAGAAACGAGCATCAGAGAGCCAGGAGCAGTTTCAGCTCTTTGTGTCCCCCCCTCCACCAAAAGACACAGGGGGTGGGGAGTGGGTGTACAGACCAAGGACTAACATTTCCTCCAGATTATAAACAAGTAACAATTTTCAGTGACTCAACTACATGCCAAATAAAAATATTGTATTTGTTGAATAAATATATCGATTGTGTATATATATATATAAAAAATTAAATTGCATTTGATTATGCCAACAAAATGTCCCTAAGAGATTTATTCCTGTATCAAGAAGCATTTACCCTACCAAGAATTTTTACAATCTACACTCACTTTGTACTTCTCAACAGATAAAATGATGAAATGACACATAGACTTTAAAAAAATATTTTTTCTAGAGGTATTATATCATTCAAATTTTCATTGCAACAATATAAACCGGGAGTACATTTAATAGCTTACGGTAACAAAATCCAGCATCTCTCTCCAGCATACTTAAATTAATAAAATATTGACTCTGTATTTACGTAAAAGACCTCTATGTAATATTAACATAAATATTTTCAAGAACTTCTCAAACTGTCAGGTTTTTGGGTTTTTTTATCATGCTTTCTGTGAACACAGCAAGCAAGATATTTAACGGCTATTGTTGAACAAGCATATCTCTTTTTTACCGAAACAGGACACTGGCACATATGAGACACTCTCCAGGTATTATCCACAGAGAACTTCAAAACAATGGAGTCATTCTGAACATTCTGGCTCCCCAGCTCAAGAAGGACAGGGAACTGCTGGAGAGGGTGCAGCATAGGGCTACCAAGATGATTAGGGGACTGGAACACCTCTCTTATGAGGAAAGACTGAGGGAATTGGGTCTGTTTAGTCTGGAAAAGAGACGGCTGAGGGGTGACCTAATTAATGTGTACAAATACTTAAAGGGTGGGTGTCAGGAGGATGGGGCCGGGCTCTTTTCAATGGTGCCCGGCAACAGGACAAGAGGTAATGGGGACGGGGGTGAGTGTAGGAAGTTCCATCTCAACATGAGGAGGACCTTCTTTACTTTGAGGGTGGCAGAGCACTGGAACAAGCTGCCCAGAGAGGTGGTTGAGTCTCCATCTCTGGAGACATTCAAAACCCGCCTGGACGCGTTCCTGTGCCACCTGCTCTAGGGTGGCCCTGCTCTGGCAGGGGGGCTGGACTAGATGATCTCCAGAGGTCCCTTCCAACCCTATGATTCTATGATTCTATGATTTTGGATAACAAGAACATTCACTTTTAGCTTGTGCAAGAATATCGACATAAATTACAGTGGCACAGCATAAAAGTTATGAAGAAACGACTGGAGTTACAGTGAAACAGGAGACATGAACAATGTGAGCATACTTCAGGTAACTCGTGAAAACAAAATTAGTGAAAGTGTGCGCAGATGCAGCAGATACTCCTGCCAGATCAACATACAGACTGATAGCGAGTATATCTGGTTAGCCCACCCTTCCACCTTAAAGAGCCAAAGAAAACAATACACACCAATAGAAAAATCTCGCTGTTTCTAAGATGTCTTAACACTGCAATAAAGTATCAGTGAAGTAGCTTTCATCAAGGAATACAGCTGCTCTTTCAAAATAAGACACACTCTCGTGTGTACACACACCCTTCTACATAGCTATTTACATACACCTACAGGAGACAAAAAGACCAACATAAAATCACATATGTAGGTAACTTCTTACCAAACATTAAATTATGTCAAGAAATTAAGAAACATTATGTAAATTCTTGTATTTTGAAATTATTGCCTTGAGAGAGTAATGTAAAGCTCATGGAATATACTTCTGCGCAGCCCCTTCAATGAATTTTATGTATTTTCCTACAAGAAATTTTTCAGAGGAAAAAATCTACTATCACATAAGTCATTCTCTGCTGTTTTTACAATTCAAAACTTCTAGATGGGAAACATCATAATTTTATAAGTACATTAAACTGTTTTTTGCTGACAGAGCAATTAAATATTTGTTTGGAACGTAAAAGTAAATGTTAAATGTAAAGACAATATAAATGCAGTTTGAATTTCACTTTTAACAATCTAAACACTTACCTGAAGATTGGAAAGATACTTTAAACCTATCAACATATCTTTAGGTTAATTCTATTTACATGTGAAACCCAAGATGATAAAAAAGTCTAAATATTGAAAAATAAAAAAGGCGGCAACGTATCTAGAATTTTACCACTAGCTGGAAGGTAATTTCAGTAACACTTCTTGGAAATTGCTTTAAATTTTGCAATTCCATTTTCTCAAAACATTGTTTATCTTTAGAACAAACAATAACTTGATATTTTCATGATGAAATTTACCGTGGCATATGAACAACGACTCACTCAATTATCTGCTGAAGATGTGGGTGAAGCATTTAAATAGATTTAGGGTCCTTTGCAATGTGTTGCATTACAACAGTAACACCTAAGATAAGAGGAGGTCAGGCATCTATGTCCTGCTGCCCAGTAATTACTCTACGACCTAAATTTTTGGTGCAGCGTAGTAATTTTCATGATTATTTTTCAATTCCAGTATTTTTACTTCTGCCCTTCTTTTCGTTCTGAGCATTTTGCTATCTATTTATACAAACATCCATAGGCCAAAATAACTGCAAATTTCAATTATCAGGAAAAAAATGGTATCTGCTCCAATCTTTTCAATGCATTTTTTCTCTTCTGTCCTCCATCTGCCACTGTCAGATTAACAGGCTGATAAACAAAGCCAATTTTTCTATTTGATTTGGCTGCTCATCTCGCACGTTTTCCTCTTCTCTTCTGCATTCCTGACCTCATCAAAGTTCTGGCCTACAGGTCAAATGAGACCCAGTCACCTGCTCATTTTTTTCTAAAAAGCTGGAAAACCAGTCTGTTCCAAATGGCCCACATATGCAGGAACTGAGTGAACCCCACCTCTGTGGTTGAGAGGGCTTTTTGTAAGCTGCCAAAGTAACTCAGAGAGAGGATATTGCATTTGGATAGCTGCCCTAGCTGGCAGAAAGGCAAAGTCCCTATAAATTCCTAGAGATACCATCCTGAAATTCTTTATATAGTCCTATACATTAGATATACATTGGACTACCTCTGTGTAGTCACTATATAGAGAAGGCGAGCAGCAAGTGACTAGAGACACTTCAGTTAGGGTCCTTGTCTGAATTTCCCTCGAAAGAAGCCTCCCTCAGCAGCTGTGTAGACTGAACCTAGCATCTTCAGGCCAGCTGGTCTTTGTGACTATCATGGTATAACAGTCATCATCACTGTTGGACATGTTTTAGAAGCAGCTAATCAGTATAAAAATGAAACACTAAGTTTTAGCATCAGAACTATTTACTTACCTTTTCCCACCACAATTACTTTTGTTCAGTCCTCCAACTTGGTTAACTGCAGACCAGGCTGTGAGACCTACATATGGTAAGGAGGCAGCTTCTGTGTGACTGAGGCACTTTGGCTTAAAAGACACCTGAAATAAAAGCAACCGTATCCAAGTCACACAGCAGATCTTACGTGACACTGAAATATTTAAACAAGCTTTACTGAATTGCAGATTGTGTATTCCACATTTTCAACTATCTTCATAACTAGCTGGAGTCTAAATCAATCCAAGCACTAAGAAATAAACAGTTACTTAGACAATGAAGAAAAAAATTGCCAGTCTTTAGAATTTTTGGGTTTTGTCTGTTAGCCACATTTTTGAAGGTTTACCTCGTTTCCACTAGCTACCACAAACTCTGAGAGAGTGCCCTGTTTCCATGGAGGAATTGCTGCCCACACCTAAAACCAAACAGAAAACAGTTATGAATTTTTGTGACTTAACACATGATCATACCTACACAAAAGTTTTCTTCATTAAAGAAATCTTTTTTCCAATTTGCAGAATGTCTTTACTATTGCGTATCAGAAACCCAGTTTAGCTTACTCTTTACACAAAAAACATCACAAGACCGACTAAATGAAGGACTGCAGAGCTATGTAAATAAATTGTACCATACTGTGTACAAGACGTAATTTTTCAAAAACCCCAAACTACTTCCATGCCAAGAAAGCCCACATTGGAGGGGATGAGGCTAGCGGGAGCAGAATCAGAACTTCCTATACTAAAACTGGTGAAATGTGAAAGCAAACTGGTGAAGGTGAAAGCAAACAATATCAGTATTTACGTGGGGACTCACAAAGCGGTTCTTGGGTTACGCCAGAGTTCCTACCCTAACTAAGTTACTCAAGAAAAAAATAACAACTAATCCCTTCCTGTTAGAATTCTATCTTCAGTCAAAAATGAAGGAGCATCTTGAGTGTGCACTTATAAATAAATAAATTCCTCTCTTGCTACCACTGAAATGGACCAAAAATTAAAAAAACAGACGGGAAATTAACTTGCAGAAGCAAGTCTGGGAAAGACCACATTTTTCAGAGAAAAAACAGTAGGGAAGAAAGCATTCTAGAAATTTACTGCCAGATAGTCCTCATTCAGAGTGTAACAACATTAAAAGAAAAGAATCTTCTTAAGAGGAAAATGAAATTTGAACATCTTACAGCATATTTTATCTATACATTTTAGAAAAAAGAGATTGGTGGTATCACCTCATCTCCAGGTTTGAAATAAGACACACTCAGTCCACATTCCATAATAACACCAGAGACATCTCGACCAAGCGTTAGTGGAAATTCATTGTCCATGCTTTTGATTTTCAGGGGATCCCGCTTCATATTTAATGCAGTTGCACCATAACCACCTGCAAAACATGAAATTAACCATGACATACCGTACTGTGTTTTCATTTATTAACTGGACAATTGCAATTAGAAAGCATTGTCTTTACCTAATGTGCCTCATTTCTGTTATACACTAAACATGCAAAAAATCCACAATACTTTATACTTTTACAGAGTTTACAAATAAAGAGCAAATCTCATTCTGGGTTATTTGTTCATGAAACGGCTCTCCATTATAAAAATATATGGTAGGGAGAACACTGTCAGAAATTCTAAGTCAGCTGGAAACACTCTATTTTCCAACAGCACCATGCAGCTACAAATCCAAAAGAACTCCAAGCTTTCCATTTGTTTTTTCAAATAAAGTACTGTAAAAAGCAACATGAGCATCATTGTAAAAAATATTAAGGCACATCCCCTAAAATGAGCAACCTGAACTTCTATTCAGTAAGCAATAGCTAAATGCTGTGAACTCTCCGAATTACCCATCTAAAACTCTGCTCAGCCTAAAAAAAAAGTCTGCATTCAGGCATGTATGCCCTTTCAAGTGTTTGGACAAGTCTGCCTAGGTGCCCTATTATGCTAGAGTTCTAATACTGAAAAGAAAAGAAACAGACAGAAAAGCAGACACCTCGAAAGCAGGATGAAAATGTAGTTTCTTCCAAATACTTTTACAGATTCAAAATACTAGTTGCATTTCAAGTGGGTCATTCAACAGGAATCCTCAGATAGCAAATGTCCCATAATCAAACCCACAACTACATACAAAGATTTTTATAAATTAATTTATTAGCGAGCTCTGTCAGTAGGCTTCCTGCAGGTATCTCTGCATGCACTCCTGAATCTGATTTGATATGCAAGATCACTTCCCAACGTGAAATATAAGGTTGTCTACTACTGCAACTTCCTTCTTCTACCTTGGACATTGAAATCGAGGAAAAAACTGGTTAAATGGGTCAAATACAAAGAGTTAGTCAGTCAAAGACGTAGAGGACAGCAGGTACTGAGATGACAACTCAGGATGAAGACGCATGACAACAAACAGCGTGGTTTGGATGAGGTCACACGTGCCGACTTCGAGCCAACTTTGACCTTCAGCCCCATTCACCTCAAAGAGATGGGAAAATCCAGGACCTCTCAGGGGGAACGGCTGCCTCTTGGAAGGTCGAGTCCCTTGGTCAAGAGAGTACCACCACCCAGACGGTGGGGACAGGGGAGAAGGCCAGGAGGCAAACCCCGCCACGGTTATGCTACTATCAAAGGGAAGCTGACTTGGGAACATCACGCCTGCAGAGGACAGCAATTAGTCACTAAGATTAAAAGCTTCCTCCCGCAACACACACACACTCTCCTCTGCAGAAAGGCTTTTTGTATCTTTTTTACCCTAAGAACTTGGGGAAGTAAGTGTCAAAGAAGTGGGTTTCCCACGGGGCCGGGAGGTGACAAGTGCTTCAAGGGGATCCCTCTTGAGACCGCGGTGACAGGTGCCTCCTGGGGCAGGCCGGTGACAATGTCTCCGCG
>VYZM01015754.1:0-60337 GCA_013398915.1 Dromas ardeola | reverse complement strand
GACCGGGGGGGGGGGGGGCCCGTCCTGAAATGGCGTCGGGGATCGCGCTGTAGTCCCTGAACGCCCCGCAGCGGGCTGTGTCAGCTGGTTTGGCGCTTTCAGGTGTCGGCGGCGTTGAAGGAAGGCCATGTCACTCCCACGGAGCTCTGCCGGAGGTGCCTTGCCCTCATCAAAAGCACCAGGTTTCTTAACGCTTACATTACCGTAGCGGAGGAAACTGCTCTGAAGCAGGCTGAAGAGTCAGAGAAAAGGTACAAAAGAGGTATGTTCGCGCCTACTTGATATCAAGTCCTTAAAAAGGACTGACGTGGAGGAGCTCTTTGTGTTAGATGAAGGAACTTTTTAAAGTAAGTGTACGTGGCAGGCTGTCAGGGGCTGAGGGTTGTGGATGAGGTTTCAGTGGGTGCATGCTGGTGGGTACATGCTTGGCACCCGGCAGCATATTCACTTCATAAATCAAAGATTTAGACCAAACGAGGCACTGCAGGTTAAATAGGCTCTGCGCTTCTTCAGCATCACTGCTGCGGGTTGCCTCTTCCTTCCCTCAGCATTTTATTTTAAATTGGTGGCCAACAGTTACCACGACCAGGAGGATGCAGCGGTCCTTTGCAGGCCTGTTGGCTGAGGTGGACAGACACCTGGCTCAGCCTGTCAGGTTTTAAATTAAGAAAGCAAATGAAAGTAAAGCAACTTCGTTACTTGCAGTTATTTGTTGGTGAACAGAACAGCATTAAACCCTGTTACCTGCAGCATTTAGAGGCTGAGCGTTCTCGTTTTCCTTTGCATTTCCCAGAAGACAGAAAAGGGAAGTTTTCACCTAATAGTGTACTTGTTTTCCTTCCTAGGTGGAACTTGCTGTCCTCTGACAGCTTAAGAAAATTGCTAGCCAGAGTGTTTTCTTCCTGACAATAGGCATTGTGATTTTACTTTTAATTTTTTTTCTGGATGGTGGATAATTGATCACCTAGGGAAGATTTTCTCTGCTTCAGTCATTTTTTTTAGATCATAACTACTGTGTACGTCAGGTAGGCAGAATTTATGTCTCCTAGCCTAGGGATGGAGTAGATGTAGTCAGCACCTATGACTCAAATAAGCATTACGTGGTCATATTTGAAGAGGTGAGCACTCCTTTGGGATAACTAACCTATATGAAAGCAGCTGCCTGTCTTGCAGGCTTAGACACATTTGCAGATCTCGGCTCTGTGGGGTCAGGTCTGGGCTGGGCAGAATGCTCAATACTAGAGTTAGAATGAAAAATGGTTGTTGAAAATGTAATAGATGACCGTTAAAATGCTAAGTGCTAATTCTTGCTTCCAAAAAACACACGAAGGGACAGGTAAAATAAATTGTAATTGATAAGAAGACTACGTATAGCATACTTTGCTTTAATCTCTGTTGTCTTTGCAATAATTTCTAATGCAGGTCAGCCACTGGGTGTTTTAGATGGAATTCCTATTGCAGTAAAAGACAACTTTAATACAGCTGGCATTGAGACAACATGTGCATCAAACATGCTAAAAGGTACAGTAGAGCTTTTAATGTAAAATCAGATCTCATTTCAGAGCTCTTGCTCTTCTCTTTAGAAGGTTTATGGAGTGGAGTCTTCCAAAAATCTAACTATTTTCAAAAAATGAGCTGAACTCATTGGAGAAAATATGTTTATCTAATTTCTTCTGCCAAGCTCATCTGGCATTACAGATGCATCTATTTCATGTGTAAGCACATTATCTCCTTTATTCGTGTAGTTACATGCTTTTAACAACGCAATGTTTATTATAGTCCATATACTAAAATAGAATTGGTCTGTAGTTTACATTTTGCTTCGCGTTACTTCTAGGTCCACCGGAGAGCAGTCAGTACTGTTTGCTGCTGTTCTGTCTAGCAAAATGCAAAGACAGTCTTCTTTTTTTTTGTTCTGTTGATAATTGTTGACTTAAGTATTTTTTCACGTGGCTGTAGGAAGACTAGATATTTATTTTCTCTGTGTTCCTGATATACAGACACATTCTATAAGGCTTTTTTAATATTTTAAATTTCCTAAGCTCATTGTTTCTATTAACATGCCATGGACATTTTCAAGGCGTTAGAATGTTCTCATTTATTCTGCACAAAGTAAACTGAAAAGTTTTGTGGAAGGTGGCTCAAGTAAATTAGCAGAACACTAATCTGATTATGGGGTTTTTTAATAGTAGAAGAAACAAAATATGAGTTTGCCATTTAAAAAAGTGTTATATTAGCTGAGATGCTTTTCTTTAAAGCACATTCTCAGAGCCATTGTGATTGATTGGAATGTCATAGCTGAGAGTATTAGGAGTGACGTTGTCCTCGTTGTTCCCGTGGAGGGTGGGGGTGGAGAAGCCCCTGTCAATGTTCACGAAAGGTTGCTACCTAGGATCTCGTGTAAGTGTCATGGTTCTCATCCTAGTTTATGTAAGGTGTAGGTGCTTGAGGGTGCACACGTTTGATCACAGGACAGCCAGGTAGTATTTCAGCTTGTGGTTAACCATATGCTTCTATGTCTCATGGCAATGGGAGGTAACTCAAGATAGCTTAGCACTTCTCTGTAAAGAGCTGTTTCTCATTTCTTCTAATTTTAGACAGTTCCTGCAAATTGGCTGAATGCAGTAATTTGCTACCCTTGAGGTAACTTGTTTATGTGAAGTCTTAGCTCCACACTCTAGAAATTATTGTGTTGAAAGTCTTGGAGAAAAAAAAAAAAGACATTGCAAACAAAACAGCATTTGATTTACTTTTGCTAAATTTTGGAAATTCCTCATATTATCTTGAAGCAAAACTATGGCACTGTGAACTGACAATTCTTTTGCACAAATAATGACAACAGCTGTATCTCACCAATCACTCTCTTAATTGTTCTCATTGTTTTCAGGTTATATTTCTCCTTACAATGCTACAGTAGTTCAGAAATTACTGGATCAGGGAGCTGTGCTTTTAGGAAAAACAAACCTAGATGAATTTGCAATGGGGTGAGTGATGTTTATTATTTTTAATGTGTGATTGCACATTAAATAGAATACACACCATCTGTTCGATCTACCTGTAATCCTTAACTCCTCTTTCTGTGAGGTTAGAAAATAATGACTACTTACCTGTGAAGTGTATACAGAGCTGCATCAATTTGTCACTGAGGATTTATACTGTTGTGTAAATTATATACGTGCTGATTTTTATGAACATAGTGTTTGACTATGGTTGTGTTTGAGGGGAAGGAAATGGTACAGCCTTTGCAGAAGGCCAAGGACGAGCAGACTTCTTCCAGATCCAGTAATGTGTTAGTAGAATTGGTTAAAACACCAGTTAATTGCTGCCTTTTTCTCTCTCTTTACTGGTGGTTTTTGCCCTTAGCTAATTATTAGCATGCCCCCAGTGGCAGTCGCTGCCTCTGCTGGTCAGTCACTGGAGTAATTTGTACGAGTACTCGCTGATTTGCTGCGAACAGGCTAATCTGGAGCAACACTTTAAATTGCCTAAGCTAGGGTTGGTGACTTTCTGTCAGGAGAGGAGCACATTGGAAAATGCTCTCACAAATTGATTCTCCAGCAATCAGTGAAGGCAGCCAAGCTATAGCAGGGAACAGCAGTGGACCATTATGGATGGGCGTCTCTGTCACTACAACTGGTGGGTCTCGAAAGGAATGTTTGGGACTTCAGTTACATATGAGAAACAATAAGTGGTGTGTTTTGGTTTTGTTTTTATTTTACCTAAACCGAAGACAGAGGTTCGATAGGGAATTCACATGGATGGGGTGGAAATACTTTGTCTGTATTGTATTGAATAAAGTAATTTCTGTGTCAAAGAGACACTCTTCAGAGGAAGAACAGGGGAAAAGCATGGAAAAAACTGATTGTGCAGCATTGCAACTGGTCTAAGCCTGTTAAAGCACAGGATACTCCTAAAAAGGCTTCTCTCACTGCTGGCCTCTCATCTCTGGTGTGTTTGCATGGCCTCTTGTGCTAGCAGCAATGTGGCTGCACCGTGAGCTTGATCAGGGAGCTCATCTAGCTCAAAAGTAATGATGTCTCAATAAGGTTAGTTTTCAACTGCTGCGTCAACTGCCTGCTCTGTGTGATGATTTGGCTGATAACACTGGCACCATGGCATCAGGGGGAACATGGGGTGGAGGTTGTGAGGAAGGAGGGAAATACTCCCGCCCTTGCATCTGGTGGCAGCTCACACTTAGGTGACCACAAGCTGACTAAAACCAGTTTCTGAGAAGCCAGTCTGGCACTCAGAACCAGCAGCTGTGGCCTCAGGAGAGGCCTACGGATTGAGTAGTAGTGTGTTATTTACAGAAAAGTGCGGGGCTTCCCCCCTCTCTAGCAGCATGGTTTTCCACAAGACTCTGGTCATCTTCTTTTGCCTTTTCCAAATGTGGGGTTAGGAAACCAGAAGACCTTTGGTTTGAAACAAACTTGCAGCTTTACTGTTAACGTAGCTTAAATCAGTTTTATGTTTTTGTGATTACGTTTTTTTCAGTGGCGTTAGCAGAAGTTAGAAAGATGTACGAGTTCAGGTTGTGTGTCAGAAAGGGGTGAAGATCTATAAACTTTACAATTCTGTGTAACATTGAAGCTGATACCACAAGGGTTTATGTACACCAGTCCTTTTGTGTTGAAATTGAATTTGCTAGGATGAAGCACGAAGAATTGGGTAAAGAAAAAAAACTTGGTGAATGCAGTGCGTCATCTGTCACTTCTGTCTGTATTTGTCCTGTCTGACTATCTCAGATCTGGGAGTACGGATGGGGTATTTGGACCAGTCAGAAATCCCTGGAGTTATTCAAGACAGTACAAGGAAAAATCTGTCCCAAAATCACATTCTGAGGACGAAGAGTCTAACTGGGTAATAACAGGAGGGAGCTCAGGAGGCAGTGCGGCTGCTGTGTCATCTTTTACATGTTTTGCGTAAGAGGCTTTTTAAAATTGTTTTTTATTCAATGTCTCAAAATATGATGCAAGGTTTTAATTTTATAGTTTTCTCATAATCTATTTTGAAATGTGAGGGTTATTTGCACTGGCATGCCAGAACTTATTTCAGCATCTGTAGTTTATGTGTGGCATATCATGAAGCCAGAATCAATCCATGTAGGCAAATGTAGCCTTGTTCATTTTGAGTGTTATTCATCATACTGATACGACCACTTTACACTTTGTGAAATAATATTATAATGGCAGTAAAGAAATGAGGTTTATTGTTATTCCCACATACTCTCTTAAAATTAACATGGAGTTTGTGACGCATCCTCTTCCTCAGTAAGTATGTTACACAAATACATGCTGAAAATGTAATTCAGCAAATGGGGAGATCCCTTAATTTGTATAGTACAGTAATTTTCGCCCCCTCCTTTGTTTCTATAGCAGAGTTATGTAACAATACATGAGATTTGGGATCTGAAAGCTTTCAAATCCCTGATTTAACACAAGGATACACAGATACTTACAAACTTGTCTGCTTTAAAAAGTTAGAAGACAGTTCTAGTTTTTTGTGTTGTGTTTTTTTTTACTTTAAAGGTATTTAAACAAGCCAGAATTTTTTTTTTTTTTTTTTTTACAGCTATTATTACCTGCATGGAATAGCAACACACTATTTAACAAATCAGTTGTCTATATCTTCTCCATCCAACTGTTAAAAAAAATCTGATCCTTAAAACTTTACACCTTTCATTCTATGCAGTTTTTTAGAGCTACATAGTGGAGCGCATTTTATAGATGATTTCAGTTATGCTCTTAACTGGAATATGTTCAAGAATGCTCTTGAGTTACTGTGTCCTTGTTTACCCATGGACTTTTTTGCTAATGCTGATTACAGCTTTTTAAAAAAAAGTACAATGTTTTTGTATACAAAACTCAATTTATTGTATTCTTTCTTTTTAATGATTCTTCTTTTCATCTCATTGCCCTTTGCTAGGATGTAGTCTACTCAATATTTTAATACTATTGAAACTGAACTCAGTGCAGCCATTCTCAAGGACTGCTGGTCCTTGTCTTGAGCCAGAATGGCCTGATCCTGATATGGTCTGGCACCTTCTCTTGTGTGCTGAACTCCCATTTTGCACTGCTCAGCACTTTGTCTGATCAGGAAGATTTTTCATCCAGCTATTTCATTGCCTATAACCTATTGTATATCCACTCTATTAGTTTCTTTCAAGCATCAGGAATGCTGCCAGTCTTTGTCTTTTTCAATTTGAGATTTGGATGTACAGAAATGCTACAAAATTGAAGATGTTTTATATCAACACAAAAGCTTTGAAAAACTTCCACTTTAGCAAAGTGAATTGAATTGGTTCAGCCATCTCAGAAACAGATTCCTATGGGAAGAGTTACATATCCACTTCAATAAAAATTATACTTCCTTCCGAAGTTTAATGTATTTTTGGCAAAGATTTGGATGAAAGCTGTTTTATTTTTTTTAATGGTGCTTGAATTAAAATTATTAAAAACAAGGGAAGAGCAGGTTTCATTTCAATATGAATTTCCAATTCCATTACAATTTTTAGAATAAACATTTCAGTTTAGATAGAACAAACTTTCACCTGTGAAAGAACAAAACAAAAAAAGTCAACTTAAAAAAAAAAAATACCATGTTCTAAAAATGCACCTAAGGTACTTTAAACTGGGAGTTCTGATGCTGTGCTTTGTAAGTTTGGAAACAGGAAAAACATCCTAGACTTTGAAAAGTATGGCCTATTATTAGGAGCAAAAAGTGTGCTGTGTTGCTGTTGCTTTGTATACTGGAAAATGCTGCTTCATAGTGTATTGGCTGCTGAATAAATAAGATATCAGTGTCTGAAATTTATACGCTAAATCATATGAGATGTGTTTTTTGGAGTCCACAAAATTGGAACAGACCAACAGAGAAGGCAGAAGTAGATCTTTAGGGCCATATTCAGGTGGCCGAGATTCTGCCTGTCTACCTCTGCTTTGTGGAAAGAAGTGGGCTCTCCTGATGACTAATTCAGAGGCCCGAAGAAAAATTAGAGAAAAAAGATAAAGCATACATAGGGAGCACACTGAAATTAAGGCTGTGGGGTTATGACTTCTCATCTGGAAGAATTCATGTGTTTTTAAATCCATGCATCTTAAAGCCACTTTTATTATTTGGAAATGTTCTGAATTATTTTACTAATGATAATCCTTTTGAAACCATAGAGCCTTAGGGTCAGACACAGGAGGATCTACCAGAAACCCTGCTGCTCACTGTGGTGTTGTAGGTTTAAAGCCAACATATGGACTGATCTCTCGCCATGGTCTCATTCCTTTAGTGAATTCCATGGATGTGCCAGGAATCCTAACCAGATGCGTGGATGATGCAGCAGTTGTGTTAGGTATTACTGCTTCATATGTCTTTGTATACAACATGTCTTTGTCTACAACATTGTCTCAAAACAAATTGAATTCTGGCTACCCAGTGGACTTTTTTCTGTTCTTCATATGTCATGTTGTATTTCAGGTTCACTTGCTGGACATGATCCTAAAGACTCTACCACAATTCAGGACAACTTTAAGCCATTTGAACTACCCAGTTTGCCTGATGTCAGCAAGCTCTCGATAGGAATTCCAAAGGTAACATTAAATCCTGTCAACAATTGTGGACAGTAACAGCAAATAGGACACCTATTTTGTGTCTTGCCCACCACCTCCCAGTTTCTCATCATTTAAAACAGAGAAGACAGTATGAGCAGCACCTGGAAAAGAGCAGTATGTGCTCTGTTGCCTGTGCAAGAGTGAGCATATGCATGATGTTTCATCTAAAACATTCTGTTATCGTTGTGGGAAACACTTTTGGGAAGTTCCGAGGGAAACGGGGCACTTCAGTTCTTGGTTCTCTGTTTCTTCATCAGTCTAATCTCTCCGACTCTTTCATCAGTCATCTGTATAACCTCAAACAAGTTGTGCTTAGTGCCTTCTCATACAATGATGTTAGTACTGGTTTGTGCGGTGCTTTGTGATACTTGTCTAAATGGCACTGTGCTAATACGAAGCAGAATTTTGAAGGCAATCAAGTGTCACAAGGAGCTATGATTTGCAGGACACTAATAGGGATTGAAAGACAACTGTAATCTGGCTTCTGGTGCATGCAATCCAATTGTGTTTGTAACTATAAGGATACTTGTAACATAGGCACAACCTGTGAGACTTCAGCCAATTTTTAATTCCCTATTGTAATTTAGTAAAGGCTCTCTGCCTTCAAAGAGACAATGTGAATAACATTTATTAGTTTGATTCTCCGTATTTAACCCTGTGCTAGAATAGGTATACCAAAAGACTGAATTTGGTAAACAGAGATGTCCACTGACCAATTAATAATTCAGGATTTGTGAAATGCAAAAAATGTATGCCTAGAAAACAAATTAGCTGCATGCTGGTTAGATTTTGATAAATCTAAAATAGTGGTATAGGTTAATTATTCATATCCTTTGGACAGTTGCTTTCTACTACTGCAGATTCTCCTAAACAGATACATTCATATACTAAACATGGGTCATAGCTACTCAGAAATCAGACAGTATTATGACCCTGGTATTGTGGGTTAGAACTAAAGCAAGTGTCTTCAAAAATAGAGAATTTTAATAGAATAACTTAGCTTTTAAACAGGAACATAGCTTTTCTAAGTCATCTCCCAACCCCTTGATTGTAGTTCTTTGGTGGCTTGTTTTGTTTGTTTCATGCCAGTTGCCACTGATATGCTGTGGCCATAACTTCTTTTTATCTTTCGTATTCACAGTAGCCCTAGTATTAGGATTTAAACCTGAAAAGTTTCTACCCACAAATTGCAGAAAAGGGCAGTGTAGTCTCCATGAATAGACAAATAAGTGGACAACTGGGCAGTTTCTTCCTCAGAAGAAACTGTTGAAATTCCGTGGTCTGTGGTATGTGGGTTAATCCTACTGAGATTAACATAATATTCTTAAGAAGAGTGAATCCTGTTAATTTAATACTGCTTGATTGTATAATATTTAATAGATGCAAGAAGCTTTAATAAGTACTTTAAATCATATAGCGGTGAGGTAATAGTTTCAGTGTATTTTAGCAAGGAGTATTTGCATTTTTGTTGCCATTAGAAGTAATCTGGTATGTAAAATCACTCCCCTTCTTGTTTTTCTCTAAGGAATATCATGCACCAGGGCTTTCTAGTGAAATTCTGGCTCTCTGGTCAAAGGCTGCTGACCTCTTTAAGAATGCGGGTGCTAAAGTAATTGAAGTGAGTCTACCGCACACTCGTTACTCAATTGTCTGCTATCATGTGCTGTGCACAGCAGAAGTGGCATCAAATATGGCCAGGTTTGATGGACTGGAATATGGTAAGGCCTTTGAAAAAACTTTTTTTCTCAGACAATAGAAACATTGCTGGATGCCATTACAAATTATTAGTTTTAATAGATGTGCTTATCATGGTTGAATGTTTGGTGTTATTTCTCCAAGATGGAATAGAGTAAAAAAAACTGTCCAAATAAAAATGTGAGCAAATAAATACATATTTTAATGTATTTCACTTCTAGACACATAAGTGTCTGGGCTTAAAATCTGTTTAATATTTCTGTAATAAAACAGGAATATGTTTTGTTCTTTTTCCAGAATAGTAGTGTGTCAGACTACAGCAAACAGTGGCCTAGTGTATTGCTATGTATAACATTACCTAATGTTGTTAAATCTTAAGGATTACAAAAAGTATTGATTTCCAAATTGCTTTTTGTTTTCAGGACACCGTTCTGACATGAACAAGTCCACAGAAAGTATGTATGCTGCAACACGAAGAGAAGGCTTTAATGATGTTGTAAGAGGAAGAATTCTATCAGGAAACTATTTCTTATTGAAACAGTAAGCAGAACATCTTGAAACTCAAATTTGCCAAATTAACAATATTTTAAACAAGTCGTGATGAATTGTTCATGGTGGCATGAAAAAAAAATTGTCCTTATATTAGTAGCTACCTGTATTACTATTATTGCTTTAGCTGTATAATACCTAGTGAACTGTTAATAGTGAAAGATAATGTTTTCCCTTAGTCTTACCAGTGAGCTTTTTTTTTTTCCCCCTACCACAGTATTGTTGGTACCTATTAGTTAAATTAAGCAAAAATCTATCCTATGGTATCCCATTGAAATCATACTAAAGCCATTACTGTCATAGTGCTAAAAGTTCTGTAGCTGCTAATCTCATTAAAACTGCATAGAAAAACTGCTGGTACATTCTACTGAGGTTGTTCCAGAGAAAGCCAGAAGATATGGCAACTAAATTAACTATAGTTCCTTGCCTCAGTATACAGGGAGAGGAAGGTTCTGGCAAAGGTACTGAGCTGATGTCTTTACAGAAGATAGGTTTTTATCCAGCTCATGTAGAGAAGCTGGTGCATGGATCAATTTGACTTCTTTTTTTTCCTAGTTTTCACCCCTTATCCAACAGTCCTAATTTATGTTAGTAAAACTGCTGTTTGTCTTAATTTGTTCAGATACTAACAGAAATATTAGTCGTGTAATCAATCTCACAGCAAGCACACTACAGAAAGAGCTCTGTCAGCAAGAGTATTCATCACATGTGATTTCTGGTTGCTCTTAGAGACAGGAATGTTGTTAGTCAATATGTAACAGTCATCTTTTATGGAACGCCGATATTCCTGCTAAGTGTGCTCCTTCTGGTTACAGCTGTCCTGATCAGCTTTCCTAAGGCTGTTTTAAAATTCATGTAGTTCACTCTTCTGTGAAGAAATATACAATTGGCTTCCATCAAGATTGAACAGGACAGTCCTGTTCCTGTCCACAGTAAATTACTTTTGAAGAACAGATCCCCAGGTACAGAAAACATTCTTAGAATAAATAATAGAGAAAAAACACCTGTCTCTCCTGCAAATACTGCATTTTGCACATTATTTTTATCTTGTTTTTGAAATTTGTAAAATAACTATGTGGTTGTTCAGGAAGCAATGGAAGCTTGTCAACATTGCATCAGAATTAACAGAGAGTATGTGTTTGATTTAACAGTATTTTTTCATTTAAGCCCAAAGTAGACTTTCCAGTTTAAAATATTGTTTAAGTTCCATTTTGTTCCTTTTACTGTTTTTCTGAAGTTAACAGCTAGGATGATTTCAGAAATGATTGTAGAAAAGAGGCTAATTCCCATGACGTAACTTGAATCTCCTGTCTATTATTGATTGTAACGATTTTCATCGCAGTTTTTCAGAAACATAAATCTTTAGATTACTCTTACAAAGTCGCTTATGGGTGGTTTCAGTTGTGTTATCTAAAAAAACTCGGGCATGTAGCAGTTTTTAATACTTCTTCCTCTATTTTTTTTTCTTTAGAATAGCTGTGGTTTTAGGTGGCAATTGCTTTTGAAATTGAACTTCTCTGAATTCAAGGATTCCACGTTTACCAGTTCTGCGTTATGAAGTTAAAAGGAACAATAGACATAAAACTGACTAATTTGTTTCTGCTTCAGAATTGTGTAGAGGCAGTCTAGAGATCATAGACCACATGGAGTCCTCCATAGATGACGGGGCTTTTTCACTTGCTTTAAGTATCTTGCTAGATTGAATCCTAAATGATTAATGCCTATTTTCCAAGCCTGCTTAGTTCTGTATTGTTCCTAGGCTTTGCTGTGCTGCCCTGCAGTGAAATTCAATACGTGGTTTAGTTTCAGAAAGGTCATAAAAGCATTGTTTTGATTTTTAGTTAGTTATTGTAAACTAGCGTTTTGTTTTCCCTTCACCTTTCTTCAGCAGTATGCCCTCCTCTCTTCCTTCTCTAACAGCTTTGTTGCTATGAAAGCATAAAACACCATGTTTGATGACTAAGCTTCTGGCATATCAAAAACTCAAGTACCAGCATTAGTCTTTTAACCGGAAGGAATACTGGCCTTGTCTCTTTTACAGTAACTAAGAAATTAAGTTCTGTATTTTTGGAATTAGTTTCAGGCCCTCATGTCCGTATTTCTTTCCAGGAACTATGAGAATTACTTTATCAAGGCACAGAAAGTCAGACGGCTCATTGCGAATGACTTTTTGAAGGTTTTCGGAAGCGGTGTTGATATTTTACTCACTCCTACCACTCTGAGTGATGCAGTACCATATAGGGAATTCATCAAAGAAGACAACAGAACCCGCAGTGCGCAAGATGACATCCTAACACAGGCTGCAAACATGGCTGGTGAGTAGGGACAGGAATTCAACTACGTTTTCCCCTGCCTAGTCATTTTTAATGTCTGTTCGTTTCAACTATTTAACCTTTTCTTCAGAGTCAGGATATTTCCCCTCTGTGTTGTAATCTTAACAGTGATAACCTGGTATAAGGATAGCTTATTTATGAAATGCTCTGAAATGTAGGACTAGATTTTAAAATGAGGCACTTGGGAGCTGGATAGGGTCTGCAGATATGATGAATCCATTCAAGTTCCAGACACCGAAATCTTTTTCTTGGGAGAATTGAGTGTCTTTTCAGAGGATGCTGACTCCTTAAATCACTCTAATTCATTTCTTGTGATCACCTGGCAGTATCCTTAGTTCATTGACTGAAATTATTTTAACTAGTCTTTTTCTTCTACATAAAAACAATTCTAAGAGTAGAATTGTTACAAAAAATACTCCAATTGGATTTGTTTAGTAGTAAGTGTTTGCATGTGTATCTTTTCTTTTTTTCTTTCAGGACTGCCAGCCATAAATGTTCCCACAGCTCTTTCAGAGAGAGGCTTGCCAGTTGGGCTTCAGTTCATTGGACGTTCATTCCAGGAGAAGCAGCTTCTCACTGTAGCTAAATGGTTTGAAAAACAAGTAAAATTCCCGATGATCCAGCTAGAAGTGGTGAAGAGGCACAACCATGATGTCTTTCAGCATCAGAAATCTGCTTCTTTTTCATAACATGGGACTTGCTGTTCAGCTAAAGCAAGAAGGCTGTGGAGATGGTCTAGAAATGTGTTTCTGCAGTTAATTCGCTTTTGCAGAAATAATAATCCATTTTAAGAAGACTATAAATGGTAATGCAGGATGGAGTCATCACAGCTCTTGTTACTATGTAATTAAGGCAAAGTGAATTAAGTAAATATGTCTGTTATTAAGAACCATTTCTAACTGATATTAAAAACACCAAGTCGAAATTATGTATCTTACATCTGTGGAACTGCTTTTTTCCATCCCCAGAGGGTGTGTAAGGTCTCTGACCCATTAAAGAACTGACCTGAACTTTCCTGTGAAAATTGCATTGTTGCCAAAGGGTTGGTTTCCTTCTGGAGCATAGGCTTTTGTAATGGAACAATCAGACAAGCTCTAATGGAACAAAGGTATCAAGGATCCATGCACCAACAGGTAAATACAAAGGGAAACAAGAGAATAACATATAGATAGTTAATTAAAAAAAATAATAAATAAATCCCTTCTCAAAATCTCATGCAAGAGGTGAAATAACTTCCAGGTTTACAAATCATGCAGATTACTCTTCTGGGGAAAGATGTCTACTTGTCCTTGAGTAGTTATTTTCTTCCTCCTTTGTCACTGGTCTTTATAATCAGCACTTAATTTTTTTCTTAGTAAGTATTCATTTTATCTTCTTCAGTGTAACTCTCCATAAGAGTAATACCACCTATTCCTTCATGGATGGCCATTCAACACAATAGTAATGTGAAACAAATTTCCAAACCATAATGTTGGTAGACTGGACGACTTCCTAAACAACTAATAACCTGTTTGAATGTTGTAATTTCCATTTTTCAAAAGTTGAAAAAGAAGAGGGATAAGTTGGTAAGTTTGGTTTTGCAACAGATTTGCTTTCAGTCATAGCTTACAGCTTGCACAAATGTAAGAAATGTAGGGCAGCGAAAATGATTGAGTTGTAGTCCAATATGGTAACATACGGAATCTTCCTGAATTACATCTTATCTTAGACCATGCTGTCACCTATATAAAAAAAAAAAAAAAAAAATCACCTTATTTCTAAAAATTCTAAGTGAATTGGTGAATTTTCCACACATCAAAGTGAGCTGTTCCAATACCTTTCCCACATGATTGAAACGGTACATGATTAAAAATCCCACATGATTAAAATTTAAGAAGTAAAATTAAAATTTTAATTTAAATATTAAAAAAACAAGGTATACCTTTTTTTTTTCTAGTCTGATGCTATCTGGCTTCATTTCATAGAACAGTCTTCTGGAAACTTGCTTTTTCTGTTAGTGGGTGATGATGAAGTGGGGGTCCCAACAGACGATTTTCACTATTGTCTTGCTCAGTAATTGAGGTATGTTCTAATCATACTGTCACTGTGCACATCTTGTCTTATAGCAGCTTATTGACGAGAGCTCTCGGTGAGGTTATCCGTTGTCCAAGTTGGAATACCTGGACATATGCTTGGAATACCTGCTCTTTGATTCACAGTCACATCCCAAAGCCAGACCCACCACTCGCTGTTTCTAAAAGTAAGGGTGAGTGCCTTTTGCCCGGAGTTTGAGATAAAATGCTGCCTGTGGAGAGCATTCCCAGAGGGACGTGAAGAGCCTTGGAGTGTTACTCACAGAAGAGAAGCAGGGAATTGTGCTCTCCCTTGGAAATTAATTCTGGACCGACTTCTGTCCCAGAGGAAAATGCCTGCTTATGGTTGGCAATCTTTCTCTTTAAACTTCCCCTGATGTTAAGAGAAATTTGATGGAAAAACTGGATCAAGCAAAGATCCCCGCTCCACGTTTGCCAGGCAGGTAGAGGAGGGGTAGGTGAAGGGGCACTGTTCTCATACCTGCACTACTTCTTTTTTTTTTTTTTTAAAGCAGGGCTCCAATTCCAGTCTCTAGCATCCTCTAAACAAGCATTCAGATGATCAGAGCGATTGGCTGTTCTGACACAAGTCCTTCAGAGTTTCTTCTGTTGGAAGATTTCTGACTGTAAAATAACTATGCAGTGAAATACGCAGTAGGGGAGGTACAAACCAGACAAGCGGACATCCATTCTGCAACTCTGAAAGTTCTTAACTTTATGTTAGTGTTTGAGACCTGTCTTTGAATTCAAGGTTGTAAAGCCTTGTAAACAAAACTGCTGGGTAGATACTTAAATTTCTGGGCTATTAGATTCAAGGCAGCCCCAACAAGGATCCCATCTTGCTCCCACTCCCAGCTGTTTTGCTTTTTGGGGGACTTGATGCTCTTTCTGCCCTCCCCTGTCTAATGCTGGCATTTCACCAAGCCAGAGGTGAGACCTTGGAAACCAGGATGGTCGAGCAGCTTCAGGATGTATGCAAGAGTTTTGCAAGAGGGTATCTAAGAGATTTTTGCTGTCTTCATATTAGAAAACCATTTTGAAGTAGTTGACTTAGAGCCCCTCAGCAGTTCCTGAAGTAGCTTAACACCCCGGCTTACCTGTAGGTATCGTGGTTGTGATGGGAAACTCTGAGCAGAGCTTTAGGTAGCTGCCACCAGTGTCAAGTCATGGCTAGAGAGTTATAAACTGAAGTTTCTATGACGGATAATTAGACTCTCAAAACCCCTTGTTACGGAAGTAGAGGAATTCCAGGGCGCAGGAAGGTCTGGGGATTAAAAAAAAAAAAAAAAAAAAAAAAAAAAAAAAAAGGAAAGGAAAAAACCCACCCTGCCTACACAAACATTTTGTACAGCTCCCTTGGAAAACAATTGGCTGAAATGATAGAGTTGAAAGTTTTATGGCATTGCAGCTTAGCCACAGCAGGGGGTAGGTGTAACCTTAGCACAGAGGGAGCCCAGATAATTCCAGTGTTTCCTGAAGGAAACAAAAGCTAGAGCTTTAGCAAACGAGCGTGGCAATTTTTTTTCTTCAGGCAGTGAGAAACTGTAAGGACACTGCTTTTGCTGTAAGATGTTTTTAAATACAACTGCCATCCGATGTTGCAGTTCATGCAGTTTCCATATGTTTTTTCCCTCACCCTCCTTAACAGACTTAGGGTAAGAAGAAAGTCAAAGCAAAATTTAGGCTGACTGCTGCTACTTTATTCCTACATTTTTCATTTTTAAGGTGTTGGGCCAGTCTCAGTGGCCTGTCTGGCCCAAACCATGACAAATAGTTACTGTGACTTCATTGTAGCTTCCCCTTACATAGTGCTAGTAACTTCTCCATCACTTTTATGATTCACCTAGGAACTGATTTATCTGGAAAGCTGCAATGAGGAATGGAATGTCATGTGTGTGTCCCCCCGCCACCCTCTTCAGCTCTGGCCCCCAGGATACTGAGAGCAGTATCACTGAACTCGCATACAGGAGGTGAGCAACTGAAAAAGGATGAAGATGTGGGCACAGCCTGTCTAAAATTCTAAGAGACTGCTAGGGTTATGCAGCAGTCATACTTCATGTTAAACTGGTGCCCACAATGCCACCAGAGAGGGCAGGGAAAAAAAAGGAAAAAAGACAAGCAAAGAAGGTTTATCTAAGTTTCTTATTTTTCAGTATGTCTCTCAAATAAAAAGGAAGGTATCCAATTACAGGAATGTTAGAAAGAGGCAGGAAATGAAAAACACTCACAATCATCTTAATTAACTTACCACACCTTTGCTTGACTAATGTCCAGATTCAATTAAGGGATTCCAAGATAACCTTTTTCTTTTTTTTTTTTTGTAAACAGAAGAAATGCTTTTCCCCACCCAGCATGGGCATCCTCCCGAGCTCGCTGTTGAACAGCGATAAAAGATGTTTTTAGCTCAGTGGTATGGGGTGTTCAGAGAAAGCCGCAGGAACCCAGCCAGGCGGCTCTGCTTGGTCCTGTGTGCAGTTTTACAGCCTGTTCTGTGGTCCCATAGCGGTACAATAAGGTTGTAAATGCTGTTGAGAGTCGCAAGCAAATGCTGCAGCGCAAAGTACAATCATAGAATCATAGAATGGTTCGGGTTGGAAGGGACCTTAAAGATCATCTCGTTCCAACCCCCCTGCCATGGGCAGGGACACCTCCCACTAGACCAGGCTGCTCAAAGCCCCATCCAGCCTGGCCTTGAACACTTCCAGGGATGGGGCATCCACAACTTCCTTGGGCAACCTGTTCCAGTGTCTCACCACCCTCACAGCGAAGAATTTCTTCCTGATATCTAATCTAAATCTACCCTCTTTCAGTTAAACCGTTACCCTTTGTCCTATCATGCCACTATCTGATAAAGAGTCCCTCCCCAGCTCCCCTGTAGGCCCTCTTTAAGTATTGAAAGACCCCAATAAGGTCTCTGTGGAGCCTTCACTTCTCCAGACTACATGTGATGAAGTGGACTTCAAAGTGCTGTGGACTGACATTTGTTTACCTAGAGGGACTGTTCTTGCATGTCACTGGTGACACTGGTTGGTTGGCGAACAGATTTGTGTGGCCTGCCTCGCCGCCACTGCTGGCAGTGCGTGATGGATGGGTTGCTGTCACTGTGTGCCAGCTCAGACAGCCAGGGTGGCAACGGAGACTCCTGGGTTAGATGCCCTCTTTCTTCAGGAGAGGGTGCATGGCGGTGGGAGAGAAAAAGGGCTTGGAGTTATGAGGCAGAGGAAAGGCTGGCTGAAAGGCTACCGCAGGCGGGTGTAAAAGATGCAGCAATGAGGGAGCAGGAGCAGAGGTGGGGAGCACTGGCTGGCAGCAGCCAGGCACCCACCTGCACTGTGCTGTGACCTGGGACAGCTGCTGGGTCGCCACTGCTGTT
This sequence comes from Dromas ardeola, assembly GCA_013398915.1. Lineage (NCBI taxonomy): Eukaryota > Metazoa > Chordata > Aves > Charadriiformes > Dromadidae > Dromas > Dromas ardeola. The sequence goes on along the minus strand of VYZM01015754.1, from coordinate 42,714 downwards.
TGCCAACACTAATCCCAACAGGGAGACAAGCTCCTGCACCACAGCGTATGGAGGTGCTTCGTGGCATCACCCGAGGGAGGACCCGTTCTGCTTGGGAAGAGACAGAGAAGCACCGAATGGTTGTCTAGGAGGGCTGTGAAACACCAGGAGGTAGAAAACACATGCAAGAGGGGAAGAGTTAAGTGTCATAGGAACTGATAACTCATTCAAGAAGCCAGAGACTTAGGAGAGGAAGATTGAAGAGAGAAAGGACACGGGGATGAAGAAGCAGAAGTATTCTGGTGGAGGAGGGGCCCCAACTTCATGTTCCTAAGTTGAAATCTTTGAAGGTGGGTATATTTGTGAATTCTACCTCTCTAAACTGGAGAGTCTGCTTGATTTAGTCCAAGATCGGAGTATTTAAGACCTGCAACTGCAAGCTTTTAGTCCCAAAGTGAGTGCTATTCAGGCACACATAATGCCTGGCATAATACATGCTTAACAAAATTAAAACATGTTCTTAACAATATACTTCAGGAACCCTAGGAACACAATGCAAAAGGGACCTCGTGGGTTCAATTTCTCCTTATAGGTAACTATTTCATCCAGCCAGCTCCATAAATTTATTAAAAATCTATCTGAAGAGTGTTTGGTTTCTTTCTCCTATTAGTATTCCAGAACCTTTTGTAAGGAACTTTGATCACAGCCAAACCACACACACCTATTTGCTCAAGGCAATATTGTTCCTTTGTTTAAATATGCCTTCTCACTCCTTGTGTTTAATTCACTCTTGTATTTATAGCGCGCAGTTGCATTCTTCCTTAGCCTTTATTTTGCTAGGATGAATAAGTCAAGCTCTTCCAGTTTACTCCTGTATATTAAGACTGCCCAGTGCTGATCCCCGTAGGTGTTCGCTGCACCTGCTCCAGCTGAATTCATCTGTCTTCCAACATGGGTGACAAATATTGTAAAGACAACTCCAGGTGCAGTTTTACAAGCAAAACAGCGTTACAGTGGGATTGAGTGTAAGTTTGCTGATGACACCAAGCTCTGTGGAGCGGCTGACACGCTGGAGGGAAGGGATGCCATCCAGAGGGACCTGGACAGGCTTGCGAGGTGGGAGCATGTGAACCTCATGAAGTTCAACCAGGCCAAGTGCAAGGTCCTGCATGTGGGTCGTGGCAATCCCAGGCACAAATACAGGTTGGGTGGAGAATGGCTTGAGAGCAGCCCTGAGAAGGACTTGGGTGTGCTGGTGGATGAGAAGCTCAACATGAGCCCGCAATGCGTGCTTGCAGCCCAGAAGGCCAACAACATCCTGGGCTGCATCAAAAGAAGGATGGCCAGCAGGTCGAGGGAGGTGATTCTGCCCCTCTACTCTGCTCTGGTGAGACCCCACCTGGAGTACTGTGTCCAGCTCTGGAGTCCTCAGCACACGAAGGCCATGGATCTGTTGGAACAGGTACAGCGGAGGCCCACAAAGATGATCAGAGGGCTGGAGCACCTCTCCTATGAGGACAGGCTGAGAGAGATGGGGTTGTTCAGCCTGGAGAAGAGAAGGCTCCAGGGAGACCTTATAGCAGCCTTCCAGTACCTAAAGGGGGCCTACAGGAAAGATGGGGAGGGACTTTTTATCAGGAAGTCTAGCGACAGGACAAGGGGTAATGGTTATAAACTGGAAGAGGGGAGATTTGGATTAGATATCAGGAAAAAATTCCTTACTGTGAGCGTGGTGAGACACTGGAACAGGTTGCCCAGAGAAGCTGTGGATGCCCCATCCCTGGAAGTGTTCAAGGCCAGGCTGGATGGGGCTTTGAGCAGCCTGGTCTAGTGGGAGGTGTCCCTGCCCATACCAGGGATTTAGAACTAGATGATCTTTAAGGTCCCTTCCAACTTGAGCCATTCTATGATTCTATTTCCCCGTTGTTCTTGAAAAATTCCTCCCCTGAACACTCTGAAGTTGCATTTGTCTCTTACTCAGCCACATTACACCACACCAGTAGCTCAAAGCAAATTTATGATTAACCAGTGCACTCGGGGCTTTCTCTGTCTCCATTGCTTACAATGGACAAGCATTTCTGGTATGAGCTGAGAGCTCATTATTAAGCTTCTAGGTTCATGACCCTGCACTCCTTCTCGTTATTGCCATTCAAATTATCGGTGTTTTCCAGTTTTTCCTGTAGAATACCACTCTCTGCTGTTTTGACAGTAACTTCCAGCTTCATGTCATCAGAAGCGTATCCTTGGAATAACTTTGCTTATCACCATAATTTTACCCTCATTACAATCATTTTCCCAGGCGTTGTTGCCAATGGACTTAGAGAACAATAAAATCCAGCTTCTCCTATGTAGCCTCTGCAAGTGTCACCTGTGCCCTGATAAATGGTGACAATGCACTGCTCGTTGACAACAGCTAGATACAGGCTGCAGCCACCCTTAACAAAAAACTCGGGGTTTGGTCCTCACCTTATACCATAACTGGCTTGCTTTGAAGGCTACAAGTGAACAGAGCTCCGTTGCAATAAACACTGTACAAGGAAATCAAAAAAAGAACCTGCCCCTCAAAAGAGCTTGCATCTATTGTGCATCTATCAAAAAACCCCCATAAAAACAACAAAAAAACCACCCCAGGATAATAAGCTATTGTGAACAAGAGCTGCCTTTTTGCTTTGTATCCACAGCACTGGAAACATAAGAGCCTGAATGATCTACTCTCAATTGCAAACAATGGAAACACGCTGAATCACTAAAACCAAGCCTTCAATAGGCAAAATGCAGCCTTGTCGCTAAGACAAACTGCTAATAGCAACAATGAGGCTTGGAACAGCTTGTATGGAGCCAAACTGGCTCTGTACTTCAGCTGAAGTTCATCCAAAGTTGAACAGGGAAGTCTCCAGATGGTCACTGCAACTGGGGCTAGAGGCGGGGGTGGGGTGGGGGGAGCATTATGTTACTTTCTTCTTCATACACAAAGTGTAGAATTTTGTTTAATGCTTAAAATTAAGATGACTTACCCCTAGAGGAGTGGACAGGATAAACCAAGAAGGAAGATTCTGGCATCACTTAAACAGGGAAGATGTCACTACTTTAAAAAGATACTCTAGTCGTAGCACTTTGGCAGTTGTTAACTCAACAAAAGGGGGTAAAAGCACAATTGTGTTGCAAAGTTTATGCTGTGCTTTTTTTCATACATCATGTAAAACAGTGTAATTTCTTTTACAGAAGAAAAGTTCACAGTATTTAAACAAACAAAACACAAAATCCTCTATTGCAGCCCCGGTCAGGAATGTGACAGGCAGGGTGATGCCCATGTTGTTGAACTGAGCAGTAAGTTACACTTCATTCTGGATCTTCCATTTCGGGTCATATATGTGTCAGTCCCCTGTGCTACAGAACCACGCTGACAACGCAGACTTTGCTGATACAGCCTGGCTCAGGGAGAGCACGAAATACCTCAGAAAGATTTTCAGAGGGAGGCATTGGCTCTGAGCTAATCTGCCCACTCCCAAGGACACCTGCTTGCCTGCTGGGCTCCACCAGCTTGGTCACACGAGACAGATAATATATTTAGGAGGAAAAGCTGCCCCTGATAGGGCTGTCCACTACTCACCAGGGCAAAGGCTGTCCTTGGGGAGATCTGAGGGCAGACCTGGTGTCCCTCCAGATGTGTTGTCCCATAGGAAAGTTAATATCAAGTTCAGGAGAGGGGCGTTTCTCAGGACTGTTTTTTCAATAGATCTGTACTTACAGTTTTCAAGCACAGCAATGATAATGATTTTTAGGCTTCTCAGCTTCCAAGGACTCAATGATAAATTTGTTTTTCTTCATTTCCCATCCCAGTCTTGAATATTGAATCAATCACAAGGTTCGAAGCACCCATAGTAGCATGTACATGGTGAGTGTGAGAAACATATAAAAGCCCTGAGGGCTATGTGAAACACTGACTATGCAGTTGAGGTGATAACACATCCCAAGGCTATGGGGTCTGCGCTGGGGAACGTGCCAAAACATCCTCAGGTAGGAAGGAACAAGAACTCACCTCTGCTCATGCCTGTTTGATTTGGGACTTACAGTATCCGTTGACAGAATCACCCTCAAAGTCAAGAAAACCTTCACTCTGTGTTGTAGCTAATTCTGCTGCACACCTTTGCTGTGAGACCTTCTCACGTGAGGGCAGCCCAGCAGGACCACAGCACATCCAGGCAGCAGGGACACCCTCACACAGCGAGCAGAGGGACCGTACTGATCTGCAGCCAAAGGGAGAGGAGATTATACCTCCTAATGTCTCTCCTGGGGGAGGAACTCAGTGAAACACACTATTCTCAGACAAAAATACTCTTTGTTTTGTCCCCAGAACATTTGCTGAGATATCGCATGTGTTGAGTGTATTTCTCCCACCTGGCACGTTTTTCCTGAAAATCAAATTCCTCTTTTCTAGTACACGCTACAAGAAGGAAGGATGGTGGTGGGGAACTTGGAGCACGCCTTAAGAAATGAAGGGAGATGAAATGGAATACCAAAGGAGAAAATTATTCTTGCAAGGAAGTCAGCAAAATATTCTAATGCATTTATTCTTCAAGCACAGTTACATTTGCAAACAGCCTGATGAAAGGGCGGTGTGTTGCTCCAATTCCATCATCTCAGTGAGTCCGAATTGGAGCGCTGAAGTATTAGGACATGATCTAACATGCTTTGAACCTGGTGAGAAACAGACTTCAGCTGAACTTGCACTGAACTAGCACCGTAACTGAAAATAAAGGAGATAATTATTTCCCTTTCTTCTTTAAAAGTGAGACCCTAAGAGAAGTTATGGCACAGAGGAACTTTAGGGAACTGTTGCTCTTCTCTGTGCAACCTTTGCGCTTCTCATGTAGAACATCTCTGACTCCTGCTCTTCCAGTCTGACACTTCATCGCCACTAAATTTATTCCATTTAAAAACAAGATTTCCTAATGAATTTGGCCAATAAACATGGAATTCATTAACAGACCAGAGATGGTGGAGGAAACCTTTCGAAAGTGAAAAGAAAACTGGTTCTACTTACTGTAAATGGAATGGATGTGCTGTTGTCAGGAAGACACCTCAGTAAACAGAGTAATGTGCATGTTTGCCTAACAAAGGTGTCCAAAACTTTCTTCTCCTGCCATTCTTCACTCTGAAAGCACAGACATTCCCTAAACCGTTGCCTGTGGCTTTCAAACTCACTAAACAAACGTCACATTTCCATGCAGTATAGTATTACTAGAGTGAAGGTGCTATTGAACTAACAACACTTTGAAGCCATTTTAGAGCATATTTCAATCTTATTTAAGATATGAGAATTTAACTCGTCTCAAACTCCAGTTCTTAAAGTCAGAAATTGCTGTCATTGCCTTAAGTATCAGTTAGCACAACGGATGGGTGGGGGACAGGAAGACTAAATACTGCTTAATTATTCAGTTGATCTACTCCATTTTTAAGACCTGCTGCAAGTACTAACCTTTATCTGTAATTACCATTAAGGAACATTGGCAGGAAACAGTTCTGAAAAATTACAAACTCTCTGAACATGAAGATGAAATCTGCAAATTAGTTTCATTATTAATGAATAGCCTTTGGAGATAGCTACCGGTTTCTATAAGGCTGACATTGTCAGGTCCCTACCCATATGCCACTTTTATAACATCTGTTATATTTTTCTATTTTCCAATATATTAATCTTTACTAGTAGGTAGGAGGCACTGGTTTTCTCTGTTTTACTGAGGAAGAGCAGCTACACAGAGAAACTGAAGATACACTTTTCAAACTGATCTTTTTCAGAACTGACTTAGCTCTGTGCTCATGGCGCCCCTTCTGAAAGCTTGATCAGCCATCGGACTTGAGGTTGCCTTCCAAGAGCCTGATTTCTTGGAGAAAGTAACGGGGAAAGAGGATGACTGTCTCTGGGTTGAGGAGGATCAAGTGAGGGACCAGTTAGGTCAATTAGATATTCACAAGTTTATGGGCCCTGATGGGATGCACCCGAGAGTGCTGAGGGAGCTGGCAGAAGTCATTACTGGGCCGCTCTCCACCATCTTTGAAAGGTCCTGGAGAACAGGCGAGGTGCCTGAAGATTGGAGGAAAGCCAATGTCACTCCAGTCTTCAAAAAGGGCAAGAAGGAGGACCCGGGGAACTACAGGCCGGTCAGCCTCACCTCCATCCCTGGAAAGATGATGGAACAGCTTGTTCTGGGCATCATCTCAAGCCATGTGGAGGAAAAGAGGGCTATCAGAAGTACTCAGCATGGATTCACCAAGGGGAAATCATGTCTGACTAACCTGATAGCCTTCTACGATGGCGTGACTGGATGGATAGATGAGGGGAGAGCGGTAGATGTGGTCTACCTTGACTTCAGCAAGGCGTTCGACACGGTCTCCCACAGCATCCTCATAGGGAAGCTTAGGAAGAGTGGGTTAGATGAATGGACAGTAAGGTGGATAGAAAACTGGTTGAAAGACAGAGCTCAGAGGGTCGTGGTTAGGGGCACAGAGTCCAGTTGGAGATCAGTGACGAGTGGTGTTCCCCAGGGGTCAGTACTGGGCCCAGTCCTCTTCAATATATTCATCAACGACTTGGATGAGGGGATAGAGAGCACCCTCAGCAAGTTTGCTGATGACACAAAGCTGGGGGGGGTGGCTGACACACCAGAAGGCTGTGCCGCCATACAGAGAGACCTGGACAGGCTGGAGAGTTGGGCGGAGAGAAACCTTATGAAATTCAATAAGGGCAAGTGTAGGGTGCTGCACCTGGGGAGGAATAACCCCCTGCACCAGTACAGGTTGGGGGCTGACCTGCTGGAGAGCAGCTCGGTGGAAAGAGACCTGGGAGTCCTGGTGGACAACAGGATGACCATGAGCCAGCAATGTGCCCTTGTGGCCAAGAAGGCCAATGGCATCCTGGGGTGCATCAAGAAGAGTGTGGCCAGCAGGTCGAGGGAGGTCATCCTCCCCCTCTACTCTGCCTTGGTGAGGCCACACCTGGAGTACTGTGTCCAGTTCTGGGCTCCCCAGCTCAAGAAGGACAGGGAACTGCTGGAGAGGGTGCAGCATAGGGCTACCAAGATGATTAGGGGACTGGAACACCTCTCTTATGAGGAAAGGCTGAGGGAATTGAGTCTGTTTAGTCTGGAAAAGAGACGGCTGAGGGGTGACCTTATTAATGCTTACAAATACTTAAAGGGTGGGTGTCAGGAGGATGGGGCCAGGCTCTTTTCAGTGGTGCCCGGCAGCAGGACAAGAGGTGATGGGTACAAACTTGAGTGTAGGAAGTTCCATCTCAACATGAGGAGGAACTTCTTTCCTTTGAGGGTGGCAGAGCACTGGAACAGGCTGCCCAGAGAGGTGGTGGAGTCTCCATCCCTGGAGACATTCAAAACCCGCCTGGACGTGTTCCTGTGCAACCTGCTCTAAGGTGACCCTGCTCTGGCAGGGGGGTTGGACTAGATGATCTCCAGAGGTCCCTTCCAACCCTATGATTCTATGATTCTATCATTCTATGAAACATTACAAGGACAAGACCAATACTCAGAGATGGCACTTGCATCACTTTGTGATAAATAATTTCTCTTACTATTCTGCTGAAGCAGGTCATACTTATTCATATGCTGATTTTGTATCACTACCACTTTCTACACAAGTGTCAAGTATCATCCAAGAAAAAAAACCACTCTACAACTCTAAATACATTATAGCAACATTATTTTTATCAGCCACCTCTTATAAGCACATTACAAAGCTCTCAGGTTAGTTTGATGGGAAGCATTTTTCTACCAGTCTGTTGACACTCACTATATTGTTTTCAAAGCATTGTCAGTCCAGTGCCATGGTTTCTATTATTTTTCCCGTGACTAAGATCCAACAGACTTATGATTGGCTTTGTCCATTGAAATGCTAACAGGTTAAACACATTAGCTTCCTCCCCTCCCTTCTTGGGGCTTCCCCAGTGCCATAAACACTCCCAACACCCCCTCGGCTCCCCTTGGTTTCCTGGAGGGAAGTTACACACTTTCAAATGTTTAGCTGCAATTTAACATTCTCCCAAATTATTACCGGAGGGGAAAATATCCTACAGTCATACGACAGGGCTATAACATCCCTGTTTTCTATCTATAAATATCTTCAAGTCCTTTCTCTGCCGTTAGTTACAAAGCTTTCATTTCACCAATGGCACCGGTAGGCAATCAGGAGCACAGCTGGGCTCAGAAGGGAAGCTCGATTTTTATTCTTAAGAAGCTTAGGGCTCAAGTGTTTAATAACTTACCTTATCTCAAGTGTTTAGTACCTCATCCTGTAAGAGCTGCATCAGCTTGTCCAGTTAGACATTTCTGTCTTATATTTGTCACTCTCAGCCTCCCATTCTTCCATTTATTATATATTCACAGAGGGGAGGATTATTATTTTAACAGCGCTCTCTCAGCCAGGATGTTGTTGTTTTTCTCGAAACTAATGTACCCTTATTTTTTCCCAGTTACGGCTTATTAGGCAACCTGTAAAATATTCTTAGTCGTTTTCCAATTATCATTTACATTTTTCCCCCCAGCTGACTTAGTTCGGAATTGTTTTCTGCTTTGTGAAATTCTATCAGCTAAAGCTACTGATTTGCATTTTGTTTGCCTTCAACAAACGTCATCAAGTTATGAACATTTTTCTTTAGTTATTGTACCTCTAATTTTTAGTACTGTGGTTCCTCCCCTCAGCTGAGGCAAAAGTCTAGTCTAGAGTTTCCCCGGTTTCTGGTGCAATACTTTTTAAGCAAGAAAATTAAGACTTTTATTTAGTGATTCTGAAGATGCTTCAGTGCTGGAAACAGGAGACTGCCAGCACATGTCTTTTGGATTAACATCTTCCACAAAAATGCAACTTTCTTTTTCCTCCAATACATTACAGATAGTAGCTGAAGGAGACAGTCATCTGTTCCTCCATAAAAACAGCTGCTCTCTCACAGACAGAAACTCATACTCCATTTTGCACTTTTCATGGTGGGAAATCAATTCATGAGATCATTTCTTTGTCATTTGTCACTAGTAAATAAATCATGCCCTTTCTTTTTTTTTTTTTTTTTGGTGATAGTGTGCCATTTCTCATCCCCTTCTGTCCACTAAACCTTTCTTAAGAGATTATACCAGTGATTTAAAGATTTCAGTCACCAGAAATTTCCCATCAAGTTCCAGCAGTGCCATCTCTATTGAATTTAAGCTCATAAATGAGCAATCCCAGTTCCTCTATTTATTATCTGGGACCCTCTCATTGGTTTAAGCAGCTAAATAATTTCTCCTTATCATGTCCTTGGGCATTTGGGTTGGTTTTATTCACCATGGCATGGCTTGGGGGTAAATGGGTGCCCATTTGTTTCCCCTTTTCACTTTTTCCTAGTGCTGGGGCTGCCGGAGGTCCCACACTCTCTGCTGTCGGTCCCTTTAATCACAAAGGGCAGAAGCAGCAAAGTTTCCCCTGGCGGGCTCAGGGTCTGCCCGCTCACCAGAAACCCTCTGAGAAGAAGAGCCTTTCTTCTCCTCCTTGGCCAAACAAATTTATGCCTGCAGCCTTTCTTAGGCATGCACAAGCGGTTTCTGTAGTTACTCCAGTTAATACTTGACCATGTGTTGCTTTGCCTCTCCCTCCCCGCTTAAAAACAAAACCCAAAACATTGCCCCATGAGTAGTTTTGCACCTCAGAGGAGGCCAGACAGGCATGAACCTTTAAAACAAAAATAATTCTTCATGTGTATCCACATCCTTGCTCTTAGCTTTTATTGTTTTATAGGAAATGTGGCATTAAAAATAACAGAGGTCAGTTAAAGGTTGAAGTTGTTTTACTGCACATAAATTCAGGCATTAATGATGCAGTCCTGTCCTTTGATTTTTTGTATGATAAAAAATTTCATCAAGATGGTTATCCTGAACAAATAATCAAAACCACAGAAGCCCATTCTTGAAATCAGTGCCGTGTCATATCAGAGATGTATTGGACACTGAATGAGAACAGCTTCAGCAATCTCCTGTCAACGCCTTGCAAAATGGTCCTTTTATAGGATGTGCTGGAAAACAGGACCAATTATTCTTACAGATTGTAATACAAATCGTAGTGTAATTAGTGCTTAACAGCAATAATGAAAGAAAGTGAGAAAAATAGTGAAATAAAAGAGAGAAAAAGTAATTTGTTCAAAGTAATTGCACTTCCACCTATTTATTTAATGTTTGCCACTTTCAAACCTTGTCATCTTGCCAATACAGTAGCACAATGTTCTGCTGCTGGCCCTTTATGTGTCTTCGTAGAATAAGAATCCTAGCTGCAGTACTCCCTTACTCTCAGGAATGATTCCTTCTTAATCCAAACCTCCTAATAGCTCAGCGTCTTGTGCTGAGAGATCTTACATCATCCTGGGAGATCAAATAAGCAACTTTTCAGTTGCATGTCCTAAAGGAGCTATTGTCTATACAGCTACTTTAAAAGCCAGGACCTTTTTTTCCTCCCACATCTGAAGTGTTTTCTTACTTATTGCATTCTCTGTAACCGCTTCTTACTCAATTTGCTTAGCCCAATACAAAATTCACATTTAATGACCTCCTCATTATTTCAAATGTCCAGAGGAACTTGATTCAATTCAAAGCCTATACTACTGCAAGGGTATTGTAGGTCTGAAAGATTTCCTTGCAAGTCTGTTGGAAGAAAGAAAAAGAATAACAAAACAAACTCAGACTAGAAAGTAGCCACTGAGAACAAAGGTAGAGGCTGCGTTAAGCATGGCTGAATGGCACCCTTTCATCAATACTCCATGGAGCTCAGGATCCCCCAGTTCTCCAAAATGTAAGGGCTTGGGTTTGGATTTATGTCTCCAGATCAGTGGTTATGAAAACATGAAACAAGTGCAAATCGCTACAGTGTTAATTCCCAAAGTTGGCAGCCGGACTAAATCAATGCGGTTCGGAAAGTGTGAGTTGCCTAACGCATTTCAATGGTGCTTGGTCTCCAGGCTGCGGACAACCATTTGGATAATTAGTTTTTTATCTGTTTCATCACTGATCGTGCTACCAAAACCACTGAGAAAATGCATTCCTCTCTGTATGCCAGTTGCTTTCTAGCCAGTGGTCAAAACCCTCCGGTTTCATCCTTTGCAATTCCTATGGCATATCAATGGACTGGCAACATGGACCTTTGAGGTAGCATGAAACTCAGGCACAGCATAACACAATGAATATACAAAAAGCATGGGGAAAGCAAACGTATGAATGTATTCATTCACAACTGTGCAGAAACTCACCAATTTTCAGAGCGGCTGCTTGGACTTTCCAGCCTGCCCTGCCCTCGTGTCACGGCAGTCGGCAGCCTTGAAGCAACCTTCAGATCCTGCTCGTCACCAAGCATCCAGGTGTACCTGCCTTCTGTAAATTGGTCTGTCAGCAAAATAAGTGATCAGCTTTACATTTTAATGAAATAGCTTATGCTTTTGTCTGCCGTGCAGGAGTGGAGGCGGAGAACCCAGACTTTTTTGCGAAGTCGTGTGTTAGTAATATGTGGCAAGATTAACTTAAAGTTTTTAAAGCCTGATTTAAAGCCAAACTGAGTTGGGAAGGGTTCAATAGTTTTAGTTAGTGTGATTTATCTTGGGGGGGGGAGAAGGAATTTGTTTGTTTGTTTGTTGTTGTGGGTTTTTTTGTTTTGTTTTGTTTTTAAATACAACAACCCACTGCAGGGCTTGTTACCTCTTGTACATAAGTTTTTCTATATTTCCTTTTCCCCATGGGAACAGCTATGTATTACAGAGCACCTATACAGTGTTGTAGTAACCATGTCTGTGTCTGTGGTTGTGTAAGGAGCAGACAACCTGCAAAAAGGCCCAAGTACCTGAAATCTCTGTTTTTTCCAGTGCGCTGGTTGCTCTAGCAAGGGTGATTAGTTTTCTCTGCAAACTTTTCTCACTTTATGTTGTACCCACATTAATGAGCTTGTGCCACTTTCTCTACCCTGACAGCCATAGCTGAATAAGCCATGGTCTGTAGGCATGTCCTAAGGAGCACGAAAGGTGAAACTAGAGCAGGTTCCTGCATTTTGGAGCTGCATTTTAAGCAACAGTTACTCCCCGCCTCCTTCATGGCCAGCCCACAGACAGGGCAATTTCTTTCCTAAAGCTTTTATCGTTTTCCAAAGAGCTGCTCCCATCGGCCTGCCTTGCCCACATCCTTCACCAAAGTTACTGGGCACTGCTCAGACGAGGCAGCCTGCTGGCACAGGCGGTGAGGATGCAGCCCCCACGGATGCCATTCCTGAACTGGGAACATGGCCCTCTCAGCTCCATGTTCAGAGATCAGACCTGCCTGATGGCCGCAGCTCTGCACTCCCCTTCCAGTGCCACCAGTACACCCAGCAGCAGTTCCGTGCTGCAGCCTCCCTTTGCTCCAGGGCTGTGCGTTCTGGGTGTAGACATGACCCCATTGCAGCATCACTAATCTCCAAGCCCCAGGTCCTTCCCCGGGGGTGCAGTGGTGGAGACATACCAGTCCATGCGTCCTTGTGCCCGGGCAGTCCTCATTGTGTTCTCCTTCAGGTGATCAGTTGTGCAAGCATTTTGCCCTTCCATATCGAATAACCTGACCTAAGGTGTCTCACATGATGGGACGCAGGGAAATTGAGAAGCCTGAATTGCTATGGTTTCACCTTTCTAAAGTGAAGCACCTGAACCAACAACATTTTTATGCTTCTGTGTGCCTGGGGACCTGCATTTTTTGATCATCCCTCTGAAAATATGCAGTAGGACTGTTTTTCACAGAAACAGAGAACAAAAAAGACTGACACCAAAACAGAAAGACTAGTATTGAGAGCATACACATAAGATTTGAAGGAGCAGAGGGAGAAGGTCTAACTGAAAATACCATGCAGATACCTTCTGATTATCTCCAGACTAAGGTCCCAAAGCCACATTGATGCGTGAAACATCCCATCCCACCGGCGAATGGAATAACATCCCTAAAACACCCACGGTATGCTGCAAACTAAGCATAACTGAGCTGCTGACTTTGTGAACATGCAGTCAATGTGATGTAATTATCATATCATTTTGCAGTGTACCATCAAGAATTTGAGCAGGAAGAGCTTCGTCCTCTCTGCTGTGCAACTGAAAAGCCAACAAAATACAATACGTAATGAGAACTGGCTGCTTTTTGGGAACACCAGCAGCTACTTTAAGGTGACAGTATAGATACAGAAAAGTGAGAAATGAGTAATTAAATAAATTCATTAGAAGCTACTCGCTACTCAACATTACCTTAAAATTCAGACAGGTCCCTTTCCACATGCTAAAGCTTGGATTTAGGACCTCAGGTTTAGGCTTCTGACTTTGAAAGTTTTGACATTTGTTTTGGGCAAGAAAGATGCTGTCTTGAGCCCCTGTCATTGCACTGTAAGACTTTCCTCTTGCATCCCAGGACCTCTCCAGGTTTGGGTTTCACTGCAAGACCCAGTGTCCTTCTCTCAGCTCTTCCTCCAGGTGCTGAAGCAGCTTTGACTCTCCATAAAGTGGAAAGCAACTTGACCAAGGAGCTACCTGAAGCGTATCTTAATTTCATTTGAATTAGCACTTCATTGCTAATTAGTAGCTGCTGCAGTAAGTTCAACAGTCACCATTTGCTGCTTTCTTGCAGTCCTCCACACGTCCGTTGCCACACTTGCTGCTGTACCACCAGCAGAAAGAGGCCATTTTCACAGGAGAGCTGCCTCTGCCTGTGTCCTGCATGAGGGCTGCTGTCTCCATCACCAGCCTCTACAGTTTTAACCTTCAAAATCTTTGACTGCCTGTTTCATGCCTCGAGTCCAGGCCGGTGTGTGCAGACATGCAGCTCGTGGGAAGCCGTACCTCCATAGCGAACAACGGGGCCGCTCTGTGAGGTGAGACGTGCTAAAGCTCGCACAGCAAAGGTTGGAAACGTGCAGAGGTACCTACTGCCTCAGGCAGCTCGTGCAGCCTCTTTTCTTCCTCATTGCTGTTACTGTCATTTCTTATGAAGGCAAAAAATTCTGGGACTGGAGCTTCGTCCTGTGGGGCTTCTGGACAAGCCCTCCACTCAAACACCCCCACGGTGCCCTGGGGCACCAGCCCCTTCCTTGCAACACGATGTCCACACCCCCCCCAGACACGTACACAGGCGGTGTGTCACACACCTGCGTGCATTCATCAGGAAACACAACCATTAGCTGTTGCTGTCCCTACCATGAATTCCCAGCATGCACAGAGGGATGAAAAGATTTTGGCTTTCATTTAAACTAGCTGCTGTGGCAAAAAGGGCATTTGTGACCCACAGGAAAGGAGGAGCATATATACAGTGGTGGTGTGACTACTGCCACTAAATGGTCTGTGTCAAACCTGTGCAGTGCTGCCAACGAGATGATACCTTCCTTGCTGGTTGGAGTGTTTTTGGTCCCTGCTCAGAGAGCGGCCATGATACCTTAATAGCCTTTGTCTTCTCTGAGCATGCAATGTAGGCTTAGGAGAGCTCCTAACAGTGCACCGTGGCTTTACCAGCCCATTACTGCAATGGGACACATTCCTGGAAGAAAAGTTCAGCCACAACTAATACAAAGGTGTTGACCCTGGTCTGGTGCTGCCTGGAGCAATGCTGACCTCTTGGTGTGGCTGCTCCTACAGGCTTACATTTGCAACACGTATCATTCAAGCTCCCTTTGCATGTCCCCACACATTTGCCACCACCTGAACTGTGTTCCCAGTTTGCTACCCACTCTTGAAGGTCCCTCTGCCGCCTTCTATGGCTGCAACCCCTTCTGCCCAGGATGTCCAGCCCGTGCCCTGCCACCATCCCTTGGCTCTCCCAGCTGAGTTGCCAGGGTGCAGCGGGGCTAGTGCAGACCCTGCGTTAAGTGGCCCTGTGGGGAGGTGTGCCTTCCTGGCACACTCACTGTGTGGCACGACTGCCCACCGACATCCAGACAGGGCATGAGCTCCCACAAAGAGCCCATCTCCCCTGGGAGCTGCGGCGCTGCCAATGTCACCTTACCCCTCGTTTCTTTTTCCAGGTCATTAACTGTTAAACAGGGAGAGAAAGCAGACGCGAGTCCCTCTGCCCTGACACCAGCAGAACCTCAAAAAGGGATTGCTAACATATCGCCAACCCTCTGCTAAAGCGAGCGTAGGGGATATCTTTGCCAAAAATAAGCAAGAAGAAGGGCGAGAGTACTGCTACAGAAAAAACCCTCCCTAGCCCTTTCTGGTGTTCTGGTGTGAATCGGGGTTCAGCAGCAAGTCCCTACTGACTGTGCCTGACCGAGCCCCACTGTGACCGACCCCTGCATGCTGGTGGATGCCTGGAGGTGGCAGGGCAGTGGGCATTGCTGGTGGGATTGGGGTGTCCGAATGGGAGAGCAGCTGCTGCCGGAGGGAGCCTGGAGACAGGTGCGGGCAGCCCAGCAGAGCCGCACGGTCAATAACCGGCTCCATCTCAAGGTTTTCAGTGGACGGCAGTGAAGTCTCCAGGTACCTTTGCTGCTTCACCTTCATCCCAAAACCAGATTTTCCGCCTTCTTGAAACCCTCTTGAGAACATGGGAGTTTCCCTGCTGTAGTGGATGGCTCTCTCCCCCCATGCCCCTGCTGTTTAGAGTGCAGAACAGTTTCCAGTTTAATGCCCTGACTGGGAATTTCCAGCCGTAACTTGGCTGCACTTCTAGTGCGGCAAGCAAGCAGGCTGAGTTGCAGCCACATGATTCGCTTTTGACATTGAACTGTTTGTTCTTTTTACATCCTGGCCACTTCTACCGTGCCTAAGCATCGCTCATAAAACATAAGGGCTTGAAAACCTAACCTCCAAAAAGCCGCAGAGCTCTTTGGCTTGTACTTCTCAATGATTAGATCCTTTTCAACGCTGTTAATCTTTGTTTCTAAGGGTCCGTGTATCCCAAACACACCGTGCTGTTGTATTCTGGTCACACGTCTCATTTAGATGCATGAGCGTGCGCTGTGCTGCACCCAGCTCCCTTCCTCTGGGCACCAGCCGCCTCTGATACAATTATATTGATCAAAAAAAGATGAAATCAGGGACATACCCAGCTATCAGCCTTACCTGACCTGCAAGGACTGCTGATGAGGATTTTAGAAAGTCCTAGGCAGACCTTTCAGCAGCTCCCTTTGGTTTTAAGGCTATCAGAGGATGGGGGTACACCTGCAGGAGGTATAGAGAAGTGGAGCAGGAGAAGCTGAGCTTTGCCATCTGCTTCAGTAACGCCTTATTCCCTCCTTTGAAGGCCCGCCAACATGCTGGGTTAATGCTGAGGGAGACAGTGCCACCTCACCCTCACCTCCTCCCTGCACCTTTGGGATGGTGTGACCTCCTGGAGGCACCAGGAGGAACCAGGCTCCATACTCTCTGGTGCGAGAGCTGCAGCCACAAGGAACTACCCAGCAATTGCAAATAAATTGTTTTGGAAGTTTTGCGTTTGTACTGGGCAAGAATCAGACATTGCCTCCTGAAATGACCGAAGTACAATTCTTCTGGCACTATTCCAGGCTTAAATAAAGATGAGTTATAACACCAAGCTTTGCGAAAAGCAGTGAGAAAAATGCTGATCAGGAAGTTTTGTGTAACTTCTTGGCAAAACTCAAGAAGGGAAGGATAGTTTAATTTTTATAGATTTATGGTTGTCTATAAGAAGGGGAAGGGCTTGATGTGGCTGTGGTTCAAATAGCTAATTTTCCGTGAATTGTTTCTGCATCCTATATTTTATCTGATTGATCCCTATACATATCTTGAGTCCTTCACACAGAGTCTGTCCGATCAGACGCGGTGCCAGATTCCAGTATGAATATTCAGGAGGGAGAGAAAATATGATATAAATCCAAACTGAATTGAATTTCTGCCTCAGCGTAGCCTCCCACTAAGACTGCAATGGCAGCAGTTGCCGAAGTCCTTGTGTTACCCACACTACAGCCTGCAGCCAGTCTGAAGGCAAAAGCAACTTCTCCATGTCTTTAAGCACTCCCCTGCCAGCATTAAAAGTCCTACAGCTGTAACGTTGTATAACATGCTTATTTTGTTATTAGTTTTGAGCCACTGCTTAAAAAAGCCAGACTGGTCGACCAACAAATCCCTAAATATCTCTACTATACTTCTGAACTTTTATATTAATATGCATGTTTGTTCTCATTAGAAAGTTACTGCCCACATTCAGTAAGAGATTAAATAAGCCATTATAAATAAACTTTAATTTCCCCATTTATAAATCAATCAGTAAACTTTTATTCATTCTCGCTCATTCTGGTATTTTCAAAGAGGTTGTCCTTTTTCTGCCTTTGCAAGCTAGTTACTATTATAACTAGTGTTATTGGGAATTAGCTTACAGTGTAAAGGAATGAAGACTATCTTGCAGTTGCCACTAGTTAAATGCAACAGAAAGAGCAACAATTTTGCACCAAACACCAAGATAAGTCAGCGAGTGAATTACTTGACTGCCACAGCAGGCTATTAGGTATGACCGGAGAAAGTTATCGCCTCTCAGCTTAATTTCAAAACCTGAAGTGTCCAGCAAATCACAAGATAGCTAGAAGTTGACAAAACACTGTCAGTAAAGCCAGATGCCAGCTGGTGAAGCACAGGACCTATTACTATGAATAACATAAAAATGCTTTAAAATGTATTTTAAAATTACTGTGCTTGACACGGTTACCCCATCTTTTTTTTTTGGTGTGCTCTTTGAGAGAGAAACAAATGGATTAAAATCTGATCCTGAGGCAGGAGGCCGTGACTCTGAGAATGACAACTTGCCAGACACAGTGAATATCTCAACACGAGATATTGTCTGTCAGCCATGAGCACTTCTCTGCTTGAAATGAAAATCACACTAAGACAAGTTGCTTTAAGCAGGGCATGTGAGATTCCACATAACTCTGTGGCATACGT
Source organism: Dromas ardeola (assembly GCA_013398915.1). Classification (NCBI taxonomy): domain Eukaryota; kingdom Metazoa; phylum Chordata; class Aves; order Charadriiformes; family Dromadidae; genus Dromas; species Dromas ardeola. The sequence goes on along the minus strand of VYZM01015754.1, from coordinate 24,818 downwards.
ACTTCTTTTGCTATTTAAGAGGTAGCTGAATTCATCCTCATAATTCTGGCCCATCTCTAATCCAGATGGCCATTAAAAGCTGGTTTTATGATTCTGCTTTCCCTGGGAATAAGCCTCTAGTTGTTGCCCAATTCACCTCCAGAGGCTGAAGGCCACTTTTAGAGTTGCTTTGACCCCGCAGCCAAGCCATGGAGGAAAGCCCACATTTGGGGATTTCCACGCTCAGTCCGAAAGCGAGAGGAAAGCGTGTCCATGAACAAAGGCCTTGACAAGCACCAGCTCCATGAGGTGCCTCGATGTGTGGTTTAATAGTTGATTTATTGCTAGTGATACAGAAACTTCAGGACTATTACCCAGGTGGCATATATTTTTCAGGGATTTCTATGAAGGCTTGCTCCTTTTTTGAAAAGGACTAAAGACCAACCTATTGAGGGGGGGTAAGAGGGGAAAGGACAAAAAAGAAAACAAAGCTAAAAGGATCCCAGGAAATCATTTACCAGCCCTCCTCCAGAGTTAAACCCAGTACATGTATTTAATTCCTGATACATGTCTGATCTGCTCTACACAGCTGGAAGTCAAGAAATTTTGATGGACTTCTCAGGTAACCTGCTCCACTACTTCACTAGCTTTACTATTGGAAAGTTTTACCCATTGCCTAACTTTGCTGTAAGGTGAGACGTCTTTCTTGTCATATCCACCCCCAGACGGAATAAACTATTCATTCCTATTTCCAAAAGTCTTTTTCATTGACAAAGTTTAATTTAAGAGGGATTTTAGGAAAAGGTTTCTCAACAGATCGGTACTTTTTCTGGCAAGTGTACATTTGATGCACTCAAATACAATTATACGTTACTTGAAGTAACATTTACCCACTTTAGATTTTTAAGAAATCAATTCCTTATACATGCAATATAAATTAGTTCAAAGTTAGCCTCAGTACAACTGTTATTTATCAGTTTTCCACAGTATGTCCAAGTCAGTTTACCCAAGGGAAATATTCTTTCAGCTATTACCTCGGGAGCAGATATGAACGTAGCATTTCTAGACTTTATTGAGTAACCAGGAAAATGAGCTTTTACAGATAGATAGAAAACTACACCATTTCTGAAATCCATCCTCCCATAGCATGTAAACACATACTCCTCGGTCTCTCAGTACATAATACCCTGCACACCAATACAGTGTCCAAGCTTGTGTCAAGTCTGTAAGGTCTAATAAGCAGTAAAATTCCCTGAACTTTACACTGCTTTTTCCGGAGAAAGTGGTTGAATTAAACTGAGACAATTGTTTTCTGAAATCAGAGGGAAGTCAGGTATTTCAGAGCTCATACAGACCATCACATAAAATATATTTGTATCTTACTGTGTTTCTGTATGGGTACGCTTATAACCAAAATATTTATCATCAGTTCTTTAATGATCTGATGTATTTATAGCAGTTCTTCCAACATACCACAGTCAAGATGTGACTATTTTGATTTTAAGGCTATCATAAAACATTTGGTATGCTGTTAAAGAGAAGCATTATGCAATTGCTGAAAGAGTCTCTTCATCATCCTTAATAAACAAAGTTTAATTATAGTAGACTTACCTAATGTGCAGAAATAACTTATAGGAGCTGTAAAATATTTTAAGATCCTATTCACTGCATTCTAGAGAGATAAACATCTCACTAGGGTGTACCTCAACATTTCCATGCTTTGAGAGCTGACAGAATGATTCCCAATTTTTTTCTTAGGATCTGCAGAAAAACAATCAAATGGTTTCGCTATATCAACGTCAGGAGTATGTTTGTCCCTTGATTTAAGCTGCCTATGATGTAGAAAAGCAGCTGGAAGCAAGCATTGCTTCTTATTGTCCACTAATTTTCAGACAAAATGCCTTTTTCTAAATAGTAATATTAGCCATAGCAACTGCAAGCAGTTGTACATCAGTAAAGCTCAAACCATCTGTCTGTAGTGTAATTTTTACATTTTTAGATATTCATAATGCTGTTTCACTGAGGTCTTGAAAATACTCATTTAGAGAGCACGCTATTCTTTTCTACCCCTTTTCCAGGGTTTTGAGGCATCAGTAGCCACAATCTTTAATTGTTTTCTAAATTGAAAGAGGATCATGTTATTCACAGTAAATGAAGCTCTCACTCTAAAAAGCTAGACTGCTTCAGAAATGGATAGAAAATGTTATTGAATTTGCTGCCATAATCAAGAGATTTATATGAACGGCTGCAGAGAGTACAATTGCTGTCTGATGCTTTTACAATGCTAATTTTTGTTGTTCTCTAAAAGCCTATTGAGCTTTGTTTGTAGAAGCTATATTACAATTATTTTTTCTAATCTACTGCATTTTCCTGCCCTCTTACATCTGACAGTACCCCATCAGTCATAAAGAAATATTTTCTGCATGTGTTGATAAGCCTTATGTCCATGCACCTGAACTGATCCATGCAAAGTCATTCCTCTGCTCAGGAAGGCAATGCAGAGCATTTCTTCCAACACAGGCAGGAGTGGAAATGTTGGGGGAAATGCTCCCATCGTACTCACAGTCGTGATCCATGCAGACCAGTCAAACCAATGACGCATCACTAGTATTTCAAACTGGTCTTGTTTCACAATCAACTTTCAGCTTGCAGGCCATGGATATACTTTGTTTGGTCAATATTTAAGTAATGAGAAATGGGAATAAAGTCACCCCTAGATCCTGCAATCTTGACAATTTAAGCATAATCACAGGTTCTTGTCTTTTACATAAGCTGCAGCTATTTTGGAGACAAAAGTCAATTTAAAGCGTATTTTGGTGTGGGATTGATGATGTTTCAGATGCTTTGCAATGTAAACTGTTGTTTGATCAAATTCAAAGGACTTGATGTTGCAACAAAAAGGGGGCACCTGGCCTTCTGACACTGTATGTGACAGAAAGTCAGAGAACCTTTCCAGAGAAGTAAAACCCTTCTCCATCTTTCTCAGGTCTTGACCCTCACCCAGCCAGGCTCTCCCTACAGCCTTCAAACAACAAACCTTCGGGCAACATCCATGGAGCCTCCACTCCAGGTCTTCTGAAGGCATCCTCTCCCCCACGTCTTCTCTGAACTCTCAATCAGTTCTTCTCCCCATCTCTGAAAGCAACATTTTTCTCTTTCCAGGTCCATGACCAAGTCGTGAAACCCTCATTGTATGACTTCCCTCCCTGCTCAGAAAGTGCCAGTAACGTAGTAACTCTTTATGGGCTGGGGGCCTCACCTATTTATAGGCTGTGAGATGAACGTTTCCAGAGAGCCTTGTTATGACTTCTGCGCAGAAGTTTCCATGCCATGCCCGAGCGAACTGGCATACCATCACACACACTCTGGCACAACACACTTCATTGCAAAAGTCAGTACAGCAATTCACAAAGCATATCACATTTGACATTTACATAGTCGCTAACGAAACTTTTCAGAAGATCTTCTCCTCACAGAAGATTTCTTTACCTGGAGTACCAGTACAACACTCGATGCATAGTGTAATATAGTAATTTCATGGGCAAAGTCTGTCATCCTCAGCTATGGTTTAATAGCTTTTTCTTTAGAAGACAGATTTTCTTAGTTTTATCCAAAGACGTGAGCTCCTTACACTAAAGACAAGTGCCTTCAGAGAAGACAGACTACACTGCAAATAGATCCTTAACCCATAACTACAGCATGCCTTAGACAGAGCTTAACAGGGTGATTTGGTCCAGTCTCACATGACAAAGAAGTGGAGCAAGGGATGCCCCTGAAAATAAGACGTGGCTGATCACATACGCTCAATACGTGGAAGTACTTTCTCACACTCAATACGTGGAAGTACTTTCTCCCACTGATCCAAGATTTGCCCTAAAAGACTCTGCAAGCCCTCCTGTCACGCAGCTTTGTCTTTTGTTCAGCTGTATGTACGAGGGTTGGTCAACCCCCTTGCCTATGCGGTGGAAATGCACCCTCTTTGTCGATCTGTCATCTGCCATCTGCATGTGAGGGACCTTCCCCATGCTCGCCGTGCTGAGGACCATTCTGTACTGCACCATTCCTCATGCAGGACAATCACATTGGCAGTTAGCACCACAGTCACTTTTTCTACAACGTTTCTCTTTGTCTCTCTCTCTATGTTACAAAGCAAGTGCCACATACTCATAAAGCCTGTCTGGCAGTGGCAGCCCTCCATCCCAGGGTATCTCTGAGCCCTTCCAGCCAGGTTCTCCAGCTCTGCTCCCTCCATGTGCTGCAACAGCTGCTGTCCGTGTCCAGAACTAAAGACACACAAATACCCTGTGCCCAGCAACACTGGTTCTGTGAACAAAGAGAGAATGATGCTACAAGAAGAAAGGAAAAGACAAAAGAAGGAAAACTAATCCATTTTTCAGAGGTCACGAGAAAGTGGGACTCCAGGTTTTTTCTGTCTTTCAAAACGCGCCATTAATTTTCAACATTTAAAAATTATCTGTGTGTTGCTTTTCTGGAAAAACATAGCTGACCTCCTATCATAAGAGTCATGCAGATTTTAAACATGTATTAAGCTATCTTAATCCAACCAAGTCTTAATCTAAGACTCCTTTTCTCAGGATGTTATGGACATTTGAAAGTAGAAGAATCTGAATTTTAAGACCTGTTATGAGGAACATTAAGCCAATGTACATCAGGCCTTACGAGTTGAGGTCAGTAACATTTACTGCAAGTAATTATTCACAGGTCTTTTTAATAGATTTTAAATCCCAAAGCAACCTTTATATGAATTCCAGCCTTTCCTAAACAGCAGATATTTTACTAAATTAAAGGCTTTTAATAACTGGATAACCACTCATACTTATGTAAGCGTTTTCAATGGCCTCATGCAATTTATTCCCAGTATAATCCTTCTAGTTTCAGCACTAAACTTTCTTATGACCACCTTCTAGGCTGAAGAACTCTCTATTATAACAACACTTGTTTCCACAAGGTAATGAAAGTTTCTGGAGAGCACACTGGTTTTAACAAGTGTCAGGTGCAATGCCATCAATATTGTAGACAGTAGTAATGAATTACTGAGTGTTGACCATCTTTACTAACATTATCTTCTGGTTTCTTTCAATGTTTGTTTTAGTCCCCCCATTTCCCCAAGAGTGCTGATCAGTTGATGCACATCGTGGCCGTTGTGTTAGGGTGGATACAAAGGTGTTCCCATGCAGTCTCTCCTGATAGAAGGGAGTTACTGCAGAGGACCCCATGGAGACTTCTTGATGTCGCCTGGAGGACAACCTTCTCTTCCAAGAAGGATGAGGAGATGTCTCTCAGCTCCCAGCACAACACCCAGATGAGGTTCTCCAGAGCTTCCTTGCCCTGGTTTACTGGCAAATGTCTCTTGGTGACAGAATTTTGCTTGCAGGCAACGGAGATAACCCTTGGAGGTCATCACAAGGAATCATTGAAACTCACACTGGGATTTTTGCTTCTCAGTTATGCCTAATAAAAGACCTACGTGTCAGTCTCTGCTCTTATTCAAGCCTGTGTTTTCACTTTAACTCATGCGAAGCTGCAGCTGAGGAAAAAATTCTTTTCCAGCATCCAAAATTTAACAGTTCATCTCATAAATATACCACTTTATAAACCCAGTATATCTATCCAGAGATCTTCAGATACTAGTAATTAAAAAAAAAAATACATACAGACATGCAGACATATCTTCTTTCCTGCTTGCACTGAGGCAAAATCTTTGACCAAGAAACCCTGGATTTCAGTGATACTAAGCAGTAACAATTCAGTGGTTCTTCTGTGACTATTCCTGTCTTTTTAGAAACAAGGTACTGAATATGCACAAAAACTAGCTCCACAGATGAGTAGAATGGTCTAATACTTGCAGAGCAATCTTCAAAAATGTTTGTGCATATGAACTACTGAACACCTACTCCTGTACTAGACAGAAAACAAATGTAAAATTATAACACACCGATGTATCCTGGAGGTATGAAAAGATCTAACCTTGTATGGAAGTCCTCAGTAACGGAGAAGTTATATAAAAAGTTGACAGATTTGGTATTACTTATTCATCTCTTTTTCGAGGCTTAAAACAAGATTTATAACTACTGTATAAACATCTTCTTGACATCTTGGCACATAAGACAAACTATTCTAAGAGGAAAAATACTTTATAAACAAAAGAAGAGAAATACAGATATAATCAATCATACTCAGCTATAATTTAATTCTCTAGCACTCCTTCTTATTATTATTTCTCCCTCCCTCAATGTAGGGACGATTATAAAAATCTCTAGCAAATTCGAAATCAACAGGAGATACTTTGGGTCATATCTGACCAATGTAGGATTTGCTAGGAAACAAAACCAACGCACAAGAACATTGTCACTGAAATTCTAACTACAAACCAAAGTTTCCATCCCCTTCTTTCTTGGACGGTTTTGGTTCTCTTATAGAAAATCAATCAAACAAATTTCTTCACTACTTTTCCTGTGATTCCTTACTCTCTCCTTGGCCAACTGATTTGAAATCAATAAACATTGTTTTAGTGAGTATATAAAAACCTATTTAATAGGAACATCAATCAAGAATGGGAAAGAGAAATTAATGAAAGCAAAACATATTAAATAAGAACACTATTTTACTCAAAATATACAATTATGAGGCTAATATGTTTTCTTAGGTGACAGCATTTAATGCTTTTAAACACACATTGAAAGCACAGTCTTAAGCAAAGACTCAGTATCATAGTTCTTTCTGAAGCTTTTACAAGTACCTAGTAATTTTACCCCAAAACTCCTAAATTTTCCAATCAGTTAAATCCAAGTTTCAAAATTTGAATATCTAATCGTCTGAATTAGTGCCGCCAATAAAAGACTTGAGGATAAAATAATCTTCTGTTGGTCCTACAGCTTTTCTGACAAAAGTTTAAGATCTACAAATACTTTGTTTGTGATATACTGCTCTCTTCATATAGAAACCATATGCTTCACAGACATACAAGAAACTGGGCAGCTTTCCTGAGCTGCATCTCCACCCTATATGACCACAGTGTGGGAGACTCATTGCCTTACTGTCGTACCACAGGAAGGCTCTATATTTCAAACAGGCTCTTCGGTAAGAAAGCAATTCAGAGAAGTACCATAACTATATTTCCAGCCTTTTTGTGGCAAACATTTTCTACTGCTTCCATTCAATTGTTTGCCCCAAAGTACATTCTTCATGCAGATTTTCTGAAGATTACTTCATACCGAATCTTCTTCTATCCTGTTTCTAGGGAAATAACAAGGGAAGAAGGGTGATGATAGAGCCTACTCTAAATGCCCATAAGATTTTTGAAAGCCTACTGAGATTTTTTCTCCCTAGAGAGAGTTTCCAGATTCATTTCGCCATCCATTCAGTTTCCTGCAACCCCACATAAGCTAATAGGATTGCCCATTTTGCACAGGAACCACCCTTATATCACAGTCCTCAGCACTTTCTGAGCCTGCTTTCAGTCAAAAACATCATTTTAATTTTGAAACAGTCAGAGACATCTTAAAAGATGAAACTCCTCTGTGCAGAATACTTCAACAGTTTTGTACCCAGCAGAATTAAAAACTCTCTGTCAGTATAAAAATGCTTAATATCCCCACCACATACCACCAAACAGCCACTGCTTGGCCAAGTGCCTGAGAGCTGTGGAGCTTGGAAACCCCCAAGCCCTACCACTGGGCACCTGCCAGAGGAACCAGGAAAACAGTCTGGAGTCAAAAGAGGGACAAGAGAAAACCTGGTTCATGGGGACCCAAGTGTCACAGGCACTCAGGCTTCTGGATGTCCTCTCCAGACCCATCCAGACAGGTGGAAGAGGTTACTGTTTCCCAGGATTTTCCTACCTGAGAACTCCCTTATTCATTTAAACCAAATTTAAACAATCAAGCCCGTTATTTCCCATCCACCTCTTTGATTTGCCAGGGCTGATTTTGCAGGATGGGCATTAGGGAGCACTCTACCAGGAGCTCACCTGGGGAGCAGCCTACGTCAGAGGAGCTGCAACAACCCCTTTTATCAAGCCCAGTGGTCCTGGGAGGAAGTGTCAGTTTATGGCTTCCACCGAACCAGAACCATCTCCACATGACTTTTTAATTTTGACAAAAATCAATACATTCTTCTGAGTAGGTGTTCTATTGATTTTTTTTTTCCTAACCAGCTGTACAATTGCTAAGAAACTGATGCACTGTCAGACATTTCGGTGACTAAAGTAATGAATAATTGGCTCTTAATCCAACCAACTGTCTCATTACACAGTCTCTGAAAGCCTGTTCACAGTAAATACTGGTTTTGAGTGGGGAGTTGCAAGTACAAATATTCCCAGTGTGCATTTCTTGATTCTTACTTCTTCATCTATTGTCTCCAAATAAGCTCATCTCTCCTTTACGTGCATTGTAACATTTCAGTTCTGTGATATTTTCATCCTGTGAGATTTTCAGCCTAAAAAATTAAATCCCACAATACGTGCCTGCAGAGGCCTTTATAATCATTCATCATTCATAGGTCTTTATAATCATACTAAAGTGTTTTACTCTGCCCAGAGAAACCTAGAGGCATAAGGTTATTGTGTGATAAATGACTACCTGTCTACTTTCCTCGAATCAAGTTGTATATTCTATAGCCAGTGACATATTCCACAGCCGGTGTCCACAACCACATTTGTGGCATCATTTGAAATTTTCTGAGAAGAGCAAATAGACACAGAATTTGAGTCTTGGATATCTGGAACCTTCAAATTCACTATACCCTTCCTTAGGTGCACTAGAAAAAAAGCGTTTAATGACAAAAAATTTAGCACTGTATTGGAATATGAGTCCAAATGATTATGTGAAGTGAATTACCTCTCCACTTGTGCCTTGCACAGAAGAGGATAATGAATGGTTAAAAAAAGACTATATATCTGTTGGCTTTAATGATCAGTAGTTTGTATTCGTGTAAAATATTTAGGCGAATGAAATTGTCCTTGTATGGAACACAGCAGTCTTGGCAAGGAAGAAGACTCTCCAAGTATCTTACCCCGAGACAGTTGTCTGCCACATCACATCTAATGTATCTGTTTAGCTTAGGGCATAAAACTTTCCTCCTTCCAGTTTCCATAAGAATGAACAAACGCTGCTACTTACAGCAAAACACAGATCTTGCTCCACGCACACCTCCTCATCTCCATTGTTTTTAGTGCAAATGTTTGAAGCAGTTCGTTGAAGAAAAAGCTATTAAGGAACAACAAGCCCTCATTTCCTTTCAGCTTGCAAGGTAATTAGACTGGCAAAGCACTTACAGTGTTAATTTATTCCTGGCAGATAAATTAACTGCTGCTTTGCAGACACTGGAGGAATGACTCACATCATTAACACAAGTTTATTAACTACAGTCTTTCCCCCTTCCCTGCCTCCCACCTTCTTCTCCTTTGGGCATAAAACTAAGACCGGAAGGTCCGCTTCACTGTGTTTTACAGTGTTTTCAGGGATTGTCTCTGTCTCCTGTCCCCAGTCCCAGGGTTCAGCCTCGCCAACATTTAGGAGCAGCTTCTGCTCCCAGTGCAACCGATAGGCTCCGCTGGGAGCCTGGCCAGGGCCTTAATCTGTTCATCGTTTTTAACGGTCGTAGCAGCCAGCTAAATATCAGCAATACCTTCTGCAGCAGCGAGTCTGCCAGGAACGTTATTAGAATCTGATTTTTAAGTGTTTTTACAAAAAACACAGCTAGGAAAGTTTCCTGCAGACCGAAATTAGAGGGCTGGGTCCTTCAAGCAGTCATTCACACAAGCGGCCCTTACCTGCAAGCTTCATCAATGGCACTATTCACGTGAGATTTTATGGTTTACGGGATTAGACACTGTATGTAATGTCTCGGGCTGAGATGCAGCCACACACCCCGTGCATGGCTGAAACCCAGCCACACAGCACAGCCCTTCTAACCCCTCTCCGGCAGCAGCTGAGGGATTCGGAAATACAAATATTAAAAAAAATTGAACGGAAGTTGCCTTTTAAATCCTCGATTTCATCATCGCTCAGAAAAATCCAACTGCGCGTGAGATGTATGCAGTCTCCCCTTAAGCCCACCGTGATGAATTCAGCCTTCACACAGGCCTGCATTGTAAATTGTGGTAAATAAATTGCTTTTAGCCCTGCATAACTGGTGAATTCGTTTTTCAGGCTTACCAGTATGACATGTTTCAACAAGACTTACATTCAGTTTTTAAAAGCATCATGGTAATATGTTTGTGTAATTATTTTCTTATACAAATCCCACCAGAGATGGGAGCCATTTTTAAGGACCTCCATCATTGCAAATGCCGCTTTATCTTTGTCACGGGACCCCTGCTAATCCGCAGGCTCTTTGGCTCAGCAAAATTAGCCTCTTGCCACATCAAGAAAATTTCAAGTTCTGCTGTTTTTTAGGTTAAACAAGACCCTACGGCAACTCTAAGTAGAACCTGTTATACCGGCTCAGGTCTGCCTGCACGGTTATGTGAGTTTCATGTGCTCACTTAAATTAACAGGGATGATGAAGGAGGCACTTGTGCCTTAACTCTTGCCAGCCCTTGTGGGAATTATTAGAGCCTGCACTTCACTGGTGACACTACCATGGCATAAACATTACTCTGTGATAAACACAAACTCTGTGAGTTACAATTTTGGCTATCATGTCTCTCGAAGGAAGTGTTCACCTCACCTGCTCTCAGACAAACTTCTGCAGTAAAAACACCGAGGATTTGTCATGAGTTCTCAATCCATCCGTTGCCCACTGCCGCCAGTCCCAACGGTCCACCCCAGTGCCCCCGGGATATGCCAGCCACAGCAGATCTCTCACCAAACCGCCCCCCAAGCTAGACCAAAGGAAGGACGCACAAGGTCCCTGCATTACTCACAGAGGAGCACCGGGTGCTGGGGTGGGCAGTATCTCTGCAGGCACAACCCTTTCTGGATCACCCATGCAGGGTCTGCAGGATCCATCAGCAAACCAATCTCTTCAGCACACAAGGGCCTAACTCCAAATCCAAACTTTCCGATATCCTCAGCATTGCCCACAGCCCAGAGACACTTGCACAACCACTGTCAAAGACAAACCTTTCAGACCTACTTTGACACCTAATTCCATGCCCAAATTCTAGTTTTGTTGTCCTTGAATGATAAAACACCCCAGATCTTAGTCCCTGCTATGACTATAACACGACTGCTAGCCCAGACCACATGGGCTTTTTATTTGCTCATTAGCATCAATAAGAGAATTGGCAACAAACAAGAAAAGAAATGGCGCTAAATGATCTACAGTGCACTTTTTAAAAAAAAATTAAGCACCAAGCTCCAAAAAGATTCACAGTCATTTGGCGTAAATCCACCATCAGATCATGTGGTGATAACAAGATTACTGTTTGCACTGGGATTAGGGCTAGTTTAAGACTTAGTATTTAGGAAAGCAGAGAGAGAAGAGTTTGATTTATGGTAAGGAGAAAGCAATATGAATAGCATGTGGGGTGGAAATTTTAGCTTTTAGGTTGAGCAGGTTTATGGTTACTGACAGAAGGGTCCAAAGTTTGCAGCCAGATCTGAAAATCGCAAGGACTAGAGTAAGACCTGTGTGTGAGGACTAAAGCTTAGCTCAGGTGTGAGCAGGGCTCATTTGTCTGTGGGTTGGCGTAAGGTAAGAGGGGCTGGACAGACAGGACACAGGCAGCTGGGACGAGAAGCAGGGAAAAACTGTTGCAGTTCACAAGGGGGATGTGCGGGGGGGCTGCTGCTCCCCTCTTGCTAATGAGTTAGGGAAGGTTCAAAATGTTGAGTGTGGAAGATGGAGGAGTAGACCTATTGCCTGCTGGCCTGGAGAATGGCTTATATTTGTGTTGATCCAGGTGGGGTTTACTGGAGTACCACGTCTAAGGATATTACTGTGTGAGTCTATAATAACTTTTTAAATCAGAGCTACAATGTGCTTTTAAAGTTAATCCTCTAATCATTCCCACTTAGTACGCATTGGGCTGTACTGCGCACAGCTTTGGTGCATGTAAATAGACTCTTTTCAGACAAAACAAACCTGAAAGGTCCCCTCCTGCTGTAAACCAAGTGCACTCCCACCCTTAAAGAGGACATGTGGGTCTCTAATTCTGTTTTGCTAATCCACCAAGGTCTGCAGGACAGTCTGTTCTTGGAGACTCCTAAACAGGTTTTAGCAGCACGTTACAAGCTGCAATGGGAAGCATTGTTATTCAGGTAGTGTTGTGGGTGTCAAAAGAACCTGGCCAGATAAACTGCTATGCAAGGACCTGAGAAAAAGCTGACCTTGTAATAGAAAACATCTTGCTTGTATTTAACCTAGCTCAGTAAGAACATAAACTGGATGGAGGCAGATTGCAAGTAAGATATTCATAGTAGCTGTGATAAAACCTCTGACTGGATGTAAAAAACAGTTTTGCATAGCACATAGGAGCTTGTAAAAAGTGATTGATGAGGAGAGACCAGCGGAGAAGAAAACTAAAGAGAGAAGATCAGGATCCAATGTCAAGGAGTATTGCCAGGACCTGAGAAACAACACAAGAACCTGGGATGCTATATGGTGATGTGTAAAATCTCAATAGCTCTCATTTAACTACGGTTTTGCTTATTTGTAACAGACATAAAGTTAATCTAACATGGCCCGTAGTTGTCAATAATAAAGTTATACCCTAGCTGACTGGTAACTCTGTGTCACTGTATTTGCACTTTGAAGTGTGATGGTAGACCACAACAGCTATTCCTCCACTGTAGGGATTTGCTTGCGCCTTCCCTGAAGACGTGGCAGCTCTCTCCTCCTCTGGCTGGCCCAGCCGGTGAGCCACTGAAGCTGCAGCCCACGTGGAGGCTGATGCAGCTCTGCTTGCCCCCAGCCGGGCACCGGTTGGACTGGATGCCACAAAAAGTACTAGTATTTTCGAAGAGCTCAAGGAAAGCAAATGCCTGAATGAGTTCATACCCATTTCCCACTCCTATTACCCAGAAGTGGACATTTTGGGCAATCGTTTCAGAGATCTTTAACACAACTTTGTCAAGAGTGGATTTGCCTACCCCTGCCTGCTCAACCGGCACATGCTTTAAGAGTCAGTGGCCATGAGGTTTCACAGTGAAATAGCCACTCTCTGGAGCACAAATGCAGATGTCAAGCCTTTATCCAGTAACAATGAAATTGTAACACCATCCAGAATGCCCATGGCCTCTGGAGTTTTTCACCCCTTGCTGATCATACCTTGTCTCAAGGACGTGATCCCACCAGACCAGACTTCACTCTTGTGCCCAGATCCTCCAGCTGGCCAGCAGCAAGGCAGCCATAGGCACCATGACTCCCAGGAACTCATTGTCCATGTCTTCTTCCTGAAACAAAGGGATGTCCAAGAAGTTTGCAAGCAGTCCGTCTGGGATGTTTTCCTGAAGAAGCTGCTGTATTTGTAAAATTAAGCCCACTATTGTTCCACACTGTCTTTGGCCAAAGACCAAACTCTTGTTTTGTGGGGCAGCAACTGTGGAGGCAAGGCTCATCTCTGCCCAGGCCACTGATATGGAAATCAAATGTGGTCAAGAGAAGGGCACAATAGCTTGCACCTTTTTTTTTTTTTTCTTGTCCAGGTAGATATTTCCGGGCTATTGTTAGATTTACCGCTAGAACCGGTGCTGGAGATAGGGTTGCAAAGAGCAGGCAACTTAAGTTCAAAGTAAGATACAAGGCACTCCCAGCCAGAATAAGGGCCAATGCTGAAATTAAATTGTTCTTGCTGTAACAGGGATCTCTGTAGCCCTAAGCAAGTCTAAATTCAGGATGGAATTAGAAGTGAGTCTCTGGACTGCAAGGATCAAATTGGTAGAACATTTGCAGGGTCTTGCTTGTTTTTCCATTAGTTTCAGACTTCCAGAATGCTCATGAAGAAAGGTTAAGGTAGTCCTTAGGGTTACAATTACTGCGAGCAGGAACAGTTTTGTCATGGATCTTTCACGTGCAGATGAGCGGGATGGAAATTCACACTGAAAAGAGAAACTGGCTTAAGGCTAGCCATGACAGGTCCATCCCAGTAGCTAAACTGATTTTTCTGTCTCTTGAACAACTATTTACACCTAAAATTAAGACTGAAGAGGGGATGACAGTTGGAAAAGGGGCTGAAGATCCCAATTTAGTGGTGCATGGTTCAATGAGATGAGATGTGGGGCCATGTGCAAGAATGGTTTCTTTGTTAATCTAAATTCAAGGGAGAACTAAAGAGAAGAGGCAGCTCTGGGCGATATAATTAAGCCAAGATTCAACTGGAGAGCTAGTTTGATTTACAGATACTGAAATGCCTGTGGACTGGACTGCTACCAATAGGAAAGCATGATCTTTCTTCTTATTTGGATAAATTGTTTATTATTATTAAGCCTGTTGCTAGGGTTGTGGTTATGTTTACAGTTAAGGTTGGATTATAGAGATCAGAGACTGAAGGACTTGGATCTTGTCAGGCCTAGCAGATTAGGATGAGGACTAGTACCAAAAGGAAGCAAACTCCTTATGAATACATCTGCTACTGGGACATGTCTCTTGGTAAAATTAGCATTAGGAGTGTGGTCAGCATGTGGCTACTGGACAACAATGGTGAGGAAACAATTTGTCTCTGCTATTTATTCTAAATTTGTTTTAGAACACTCATTGACAAGACTTTGTCTTAGGCTAATCCTACGTACTAAAAGTATATATTTCTACACACTAAAATTTTAACTTTATTCCCACTCACAAAGAGAGGCCTAGCTGGAAAAAAAAAACAACTGTAAACTATACTTCTCTTCTAGCAATGGTCCTCATTGTAAGAGATCAAGCCTTGAAGACCATAGCCATGAACATATGCCTTCAGGTCCTGCTGTTAATAACTTTACCAGCCCTAGCACAAGGCAGATTATTAGCCCTTTACCCAAAGGCAGAAAATAAATAAATAAAGTACACACACACACACACACACACGCACACGCACCATTTATATATGTGTGTATAGCCTTCTGGGGGAGGCTGATGTAATATGAAGATCATTCTCCACCTTTTTGCACAGCACTTCATCCTAGACAGAGTCTGCATGTTCTTGGTTTAATCCAAACTCATAAGGGCCTGGTACTCTAAAATCCAAACTCCAGTAGGTGTAAGATCATGAGTTTACAAAATCTATGCCTGCCTGATTCCTAGACGTGGCACCTTTAATGATCCAAATACTCAAACTAGTATTTCAGGCTCTGCTGAAATTTCCAACCTTTAAATTGATTGTATCTTTGAAACCTTCATGCATGTTGTAGAGAAGCACAAAATATTCTTGCCTCCTGGCACAAGCCCGTATCTTAGTCGCTAGTGCCTTCTGTATTGCACCTTTAAACATTGCTCTTCTGGCCCTGCTGCCTATTACACTAACTTGATGTATGGACATAGTTAAGAGTCCCAGGATATTTATCACAGCTTGAAAAAAGAATGAGCTCTTCCCCTCTGGCTACCAGACCCGACCCTAAACTGCCACATAGATATCTACTTTCCATCAGGCCCTGCTAACCATAACCTCCGCCTTAGCTGCAGGCCACAGAAAGACAGAAAATAGTCTCTTCTCTTACGAAACCAGCTCATAACCTAGGCCAGACCAATATTCCTTTTACAGCTAAAAGACTAGTTGTCCAACTCAGCTGTCCATCACCTTAAGGAGCAGCCAAGCACTGACCCCAAACTTAACTATAACCCCTGAAACTGCCATTGGACCCCCCCACCCCAGCCTCCCTCCAAAAGTAATTTTTGTCATCCAGAAATGTCTCGCATTTGTAGCTCTGACTGATCGGAACAGTAAATGAAGCCGAAGCATAGCCTTAACTACACCCCAAGTGAGCCCTACCACACAGAGCACTCTACATGGTTAATCCGTCTTTTCAGGCACCATTCCTCAGTTCTAAAGATGAGTATCTGGCCAGACCTAGTGATAAAATTACCTCTTCAGCACTCATCTTCCAAGCCCAGATCCTCATCTCAGTTCCAACCCTGGCACCAAATAAAACCCAGTGACTGCTAACATCTTCAGAAGAGTTTTTAATATCTGCTGCCTCCTAGAACCAACCCTAGGTGCATCACCGTAAGCCTTGCAAAGGTTACCAGTAGAAACAAACTATTCCATCCCAAAAATCCAGAGCCATAGACTGACAGTATTTTTGGATTACAGAGGTGCTATAAACTAGATGATGAAAGCCGGCAGATTCCAACCTGCACCAAAACAAAGCATAAATCTGTGATCCTGTTTCAGCATCACCTTCAGCAATAGGTCAGTGAGTTTTGCAGGGTTAGCAATAAAGCTGAGTATTCAGTACTTTGTATTTAAAATACTCAAACCCAATACTATTATTAACATAGTCAGACACCCCTCACAAAAGGCATGCACTAAATGAGGCTTCCTGGAAAATAATTTAGGTTTCTTGTGGGGGATGGTGAGGAAACAGAAGCCGTGTCCAAGCAAACAAAATGCAACACAGCTGTCTACTACAGGGATCTTTTGCACTTACATATGTTTGACAATGACTTGGCGTTTGAGGGAAAAGGGGTGTTGCAGGCTTTCACAAACTGGTTTTGCTTCCCTTGAGTTTACAATGCAAATATAGACAGTCTCACAGGGCATCTCAGCAGTATCACAGTTCAGGTAGTTCTGCCATTTGCATCCATATGGATTCACAGCCATTTCTGTTACTGCGATTGCAGGCAAAAACTTGAAATCACTGATGATGGGGGACATTTCACTTTAGGTCAGATGTAGATAATTATACTGCAGATGTCTAGACACTCTGGAACTCCTTTATATCTGATGGAGGGAAATAGGTACTTTGAAGGAGCAATTCCTCTGAGATGAATTTAGAAATCTACTCTCAGATGACATGAATCTTATTCATCATGAATCTTTTTCGTGTTCAACGATATCTCTGTCACTATGAAAACAGCTGAAGGTGAGTAGCTCAGATGCAGACATCTACATTTAGTCAGATAAATCTTTTAAACTTGCTTACTAACCTGCAAGATCAAGATCTGGAATAATCAGCACATTTCCATACATGCTGCCTTTACGGCATTATGATTTATAGCTTAATGAAAAGGACTTCCAAAGGTATAACGTAACGTGGAATTTCTTGTATCTACTCTAAGGAATTATTTTTTTTCATTATCTCCAATTCAGAATTAAATCCATCTATGAAAAAGGAGAATCCAGTCTAATTATGCTTGTAATAATGCTTGTCTAAAATGCTTGTAATAATTGCAAAATTCATTTAAGTCTGCTGGTCAGGTGACAAAAACTGGCCTAGCGAGGCTGAGACTCAGCAGAGCGGTGGCAATTTACAGCATACAAACATCTGACCTGGGAGTTCTTTCCTTCCACCTCACGAGAACCAGAGGAAGGAAACTAGAAGATCACCACTACCAGGAATGGCTACATTTCATAAGGTCGCCTTTGGGGAATGCTTCAAGGCAAATAGTCCAGATTATGGGAATTGTTAAAATGTTCCTCTACGCTTTACTAGGATTTAGGCAACTGCTGTATATAATACCTACTTCTTACATATTATGCTGAATTACTTAGCTGAAAAGTGACATGTGCAACACTACGATCAGGGCTTCTCAGTTGATACTTAGAAAGTAATTTTTTTAATGCTCATCCTTTCCCAGCCATGTTGATTAAACGATGAGATTCAATATAATGTATGGGGGAAGAGCACTGACTGCCCCTCCTTCCACAGTGTCCGATTACAGGATACGCAGCTGTGAGAGTGAATGGTGTCTAAGTATAAGCTTGGTGCCTATTCGTTTGCCATGAACTAGTCAGGAGGCTGATTCACGGTAATAGCTACATCTAATGTAGTGATATTTCCATTCTATCACACTACCAAAGGCTTGTAGTTTCTTTGTGAATAACAATTAAGGTAGCCAATTGCATTTTTACTTAGTCTTTAGTGCCCTACCACAGCTTTTTTCTTCCTTTGCTACAAATTAAAAATCCACACCCCCTCCAAATATTACATTAAAATTGTCATATGCAGTACCCCATGCTATACTATCTTACTGATTATTCAAGGAGAGGCGAGTGATTGCTTGTCATTGAAGCTGAGAGTAACATTCAATTTATTTTCCAGGGTGCAGAATTAGCTTATATCAGTATTTCAAAACACTACCCATTAAATGAGTGCTACAACTATGTGAGTGCAGCTTGAGATGTGTCTGAGCTGGCTGGCTCAGGTGCTACGTGTAAAGTACCCAAAATAATACTGAGCACAGCAGGGGCTGCAAACCCTCCTTAGACCAGGGGTAAATGCTCTTACTTCAATGCCATGCTGCCACAGTTACACTATCATCAGCTATGCCCAATTAGCTAGCCTAAAACTGTATTTGTCTCATTTCTGACCTCCCATCTCAGCCTTCTCATCTCTTTTTTCTAGTTTAAACGGATTAAATGAAGGAAAGATGAACTAAAAGAATGGAACTGTTCATGTACTTTTAAGTCACGGCCAATACTTACTGAGGAACTGTTGTCCTATATTCAAATCACACATTAACGTTCTCTTCAGAAGCAAAATTAACCTATAATGAGAAATTTAAAGTGCCCTTGTTTGCTACATGCAGGAGATCTTTCCTGGCTGACAAAGGCAAGTGGGAAACATTTCTTCTTCCCAAACCCTCTTTAACCAACTCTCAAACTATTCTCTGTAAGCAGGTAGAGACGTAACCTCTTTGAATTCAGATAACCTGTGGAATATAGTTCAGATCTTGTGAACCTGAAAAGCAGACAGCATCTTATTTTCTAAGATTGGCAGAGGGACTATAAGAGTTCAGATATAATTACTTTAAAATCACCCTAAGGCAAGTTAGGTTAAACTAAAAGCAAATAAAGGTATCTGTTTACAAAATTCAAAAAAACAATAGAGGTAAACACTTTGTAGGAGCAAGTAAACAGGAACAAAAAGGGAGAAAAAAATATATTTTCACCTAGGGTTCGGGTGATGCTGAAGGACACCAGGCCCTCCTAGAGCTGTATGGCAGCAGTCAATGATGGGTGAGGAGAGGGGCCGAGGCACTTTTATGGGTCAGGAAATGGTGAAATGGAAGCAAAGAGAGGAAAAAGCTTTAAATACAAGTGACTGCCAAAGGTCTGGGCTACAGAGGGTAATCCTGCTTCCCTTCTATAAATGGCGCCTGAACTCAATTGCTGTGAAGCATCCTCCAGATCGTCTACCATATCATAATGGCTGTGAGATATCTTTAGAGTTAGCTCTAGGTACACTAAGGTGTTACACTAGTTATTTAGAGTGACTGGTATTTTTCTTCATGCCCAAGACACATTAGCAAATCACTTAGCTATTTTATTCCATATAAGATGGAAACTAAATTGCCATAATCAGGTCATGATAACAAACATTTTTATTTAGAGCACGTATTGAGGTAGCAGGCTATTACTTTCTCCAAGGCAGGGTTTCCCAACAATTTATTTACAATATATTGAATATAATATTTAAGGCAAGTCCTGATTACAGACTTGCCTGGGGTTCAGCAGGTTCTCTTTGTTTCACATTGCCACCTGAAGAGACACCTTCAACTAAAACTCCATGCAACCAACTTTCAAACAGGCTTGGCAACATCTTCAGGAACTGCACCCCGTTTCAGTTTCCCTGCTTTGAGGAAAAGCACTGAAGAGATTATCGTGATAACCATGGGATAACCTGATGTTAACTAATATGCCAAAATCACTCTTAGCGCAAGCCAGGATAAAGACTTTCAATTGCTTTTATGTTTATTTTCAGAAGACAAAAATAATCATAGAATGGTTTGGGTTGGAAGGAACATTAAAGATCACCTAATTCCAACTCCCCTGCCATGGGCAGGGACACCTTCCACTAGACCAGGCTGCTCAAAGTTCCATCCAGCCTGGCCTCGAACACTTCCAGGGATGGGGCATCCAGAGCTTCTCTCGGCAACCTGTTCCAGTGTCTCACCACCCTCACAGTAAAGAATTTCTTCCTGATATCTAATCCAAATCTCCCCTCTTTCAGTTTAAAACCATTACCCCTTGTCCTATCACTACATGCCCTTGTAAAATATCCCTCTCCATCTCTCCTGTAGGCCCCCTTTAGGTACTGGAAGAGTGCTATAAAGTCTCCCCAGAGCATTCTCTTCTCCAGTCTGAACAACTCCAACTCTCTCAGCCTGTCTTCATAGGAGAGGTGCTCCAGGCCTCTGATCATTTTCATGTCCCTCCTCTGGACCCCCTCCAACAGGTCCATGTCCCTCTTATACTGGGGGCTCCAGAGCTGGACGCAGTACTCCAGGTGGGGTCTCGTGAGAGCAAAGTGGAGGGGCAGAATCACCTCCCTTGACCTGCTGGCCACAATTCTTTTGATGTAGCCCAGGGTACGGTTGGCTTTCTGGGATGTGAGCGCACATTGCTGGGTCGTGTTGATCTTTTCATCCACAACACCCCCAAATCCTTCTCCTCAGGGCTGCTCTCAATCCATCCTCCCCCCAGCCTTTATTTGTGCTTGGGATTGCCCCGACCCACATGCAGGACCTTGCACTTGGCCTGGTTGAACTTCATGAGTTTCACATGGGCCCACCTCTCCAGGAACCTGTCCAGGTCCCTCTGGATGGTATTCCTTCCCTCCAGCATGTCAACCTCTCCAAACAGCTTGGTGTTGTCATCAAACTTGCTGGGGCTACACTCGATCTCACTGTCCATGTTGCCAACAAAAATGTTAAACAGCACTGGTCCCAGTACCAACCCTCGAGGAATGCCGTTCATCGCTGGTCTCCACTTGGACATCAAGCTGTTGACTGCAACTCTTTGAGTGTGACCATCCACCTAGTGGTCCATCTGTCAAATCCATGTCTCTCTGATTTAGAGACAAGGATGTCATGTGGGACAGTGTCAAATGCTTTGCACAAGTCCAGGTAGATGATAATAAGGCAGTTAAAAGGCCTTTAAAAGTCAGAAATGAAAGAAACTTTTTTAACCTACTTCACTATTCTCTATGTATCTATCAGACCATCTACACAGGAATATTTGCTATTTTCTTGAATTCCTCAAGATACAAGCTCAGGAGAGAGTCTCAGCTTCTTGAGCCTGTTATTTCTTTTCTTTTAAATTTCCAGGTCCTTTCTTGGGGTTTCCCTAAAACTCTGTTTGCAAATCTTCCCCTTGCCCTTGAATCGTGCTAATCTGCAGCTTATTCAAGGGGTATCTTTGATAATGTGTCTCCCAGACTCTTGCCTGGATGATAATCAGAGAAACAGCCATCTACAGCTATTTTTTAAGACATATTGTGGCAGTCATATTGAGGGACATCATTACTTGATAGTTTCCTAACCGCTTACCCTGCAATGTCTCTATTGACAGATGCTTGGATAAGCACAACAGCTGGTCCCCTTGCATCAGTGGGGGCCATTTCTGCAGGGACATGCTTTGGATCCCTTATTCATATTTTTCTTTGTCCTATTTCTTTGTCATGTTAGGAACTTCTTTCATGTAAAAAGTATTTCTCCAACTTTATACTGTAAGTGTTATCATAGCTATTCATCTAGGTCTTTTTAAAGTCTTATTTTAATAAGAAAACAATTTAGTAACTAGTGTAATTTTCAAATTCGAGAGTGTCTTATCAACTTTTATTCATAGACCTAGGGGCAATTCATTATTAGAAAGCAGAGCTCTGATTGAAGAGACAGTTTCTCCATTTCTGCATTCTTACTAAAGCCTTTTGGGTGTTGATAGAGAAAAAACAGTGCTTAGAGGCAAAGTGGCAAAATGCCATTAAAAGTTAGAATTCACATTCGCTTTCAAGAGAATATGGTTTTGAAACTATATAGCTTTAGATCCTACTTTAAAATTAATTTGAAAATTGTTGTTATTTTAATTAGCTCTGTGCTCCGTTCTCTTACTTGAAGTATAAAACCTGAAAGTATTCAAATTTGTGGAAAGGCTAACAATATTTTTTTCTTCATGTACTACTACATTCACATTTAAACGCAAGCTTTAAACAAAAATGCATTGGAAGGGAAATACAGCTGAGCATTCACCCTTGAAATCAGAACAGAACTGCTCATAGATAATTTAAAAGTGCATGCATATTATGTTTGGCTTCCTCAGGAGTTATCAGAGAGATCCCAGATAGTTTGTATCAACTATTTTAAAGTGATTTAATACATAATGCATTCTAAACATATGGCACAGTGTGTGACAAAATTGGCGTTTCTATAGTCGGTTACTATATGAAGGAGGCGGAAAAAAAGTTATGACAACTGCTTGTCAAGACATTTATTCCAGTGACATCTGCCAATGCTGAACTGAAAAAAGAGCAGCCTCAATGGTGTGTTCTAAAGATGTGATTTAGAATCTAGGAAGTGATGGTAAGTGGTGGAAACAATTTGCTTCCATTAATGTTACTGACTTTTTTTTTAAGACCCATGATGTATTGACTTTCAGTTTTAGCTTGAGCATATTTTATTGAAAAAAGCCTTCTGCAGTTATGGGAGGGTGTGGAGTGAGGCATATAGAGTGGCACTGCTATGAACAGAGGGGAGTGAAATAACAGAAAAATATTTCTGTGCTCAGTTTGTGACTTATTTATTATTAAAATGGGTAGGGGAATAATTGGCGGGGAGGCATCAGAAGTGATTTTCAGTCATACACACTGCACAACAAGCCATCCTTCTGACCAGCTGCAACATGGGTCACACTCCCTAAATGAGCATTTACTATTACTCCATAGAGATTGCTTGATAAGAATTGTCCAACATGGAGCAAAAAAATATCATAAGTGTTTATGCACCATTAAGGAAGAAGAAAAAGGCACAGTCCCACAGTATCTTCTGCCCTGTCCCTGTCTGTCTTTGCTGGTCCTGATGATAGCAATGACAATGAAGAAGACTCCTTCACTCTACCTGAATAGGCATCCAGAATGTGACTGGAATAACATGTCAAAGCCATGAATATCCAACTGTGAAAGTAAATAACAAAGAGAATATGTCAGCCTTTGTATGGCAAATACAAGAACTGACCTCTAGGAAATGACATGGGTAAGAGCTTTGAATGAAGTGGCTAGCGGGTGTGAAGTGTGCAGCAGTCACTAGTACGCCTTGATGCACAGAGATAAATTTGGCATTAGCTACGCTGTTTATTGTGTGAGAGCAAATGCAAGTCAGCAGATAAGATGCCAAGGTAGGGGGAAATGAGCAAAACTGGACCTGTTCCTATTTCTTACTGTGTGCAAGTTCTTCAACCTGTGTGCCACAGCTTCTTTTTTACATTAAAATGTGGGGGAGAAAGGAAAAAAAACCTAACCAACAAAAAAAATCTTTCCTTATGCTCCTTTATAAAACATTTGTATATAGGTGTGTGTGTGTGTTTGTGTGAAGTCCTTGGTATAGGATGTATAGGATCTTAGCAGTCACCTCAGGGTAAAAATGGTCTCATAAAAAACACTGAAGAAGAAGAGAGAAGCCCAGGAAAAAAGGCAAAAATATTTCATAAGTGGATCTGTAACACAAGATGCTGTTCCAGCACAGCCTGTGTCTATCATTTGCAGATAACAGCTCTGTATCAAGCTTCAAAACCCCCATTCTCAGTTGTTTTTTTCAATCTTCCTGGAATGCTGGAAGTTATGCAAACATTTGTAGTGAAAACCTTTTTGCTTTTACAAGGAAAACTGCACTTGACGCCTAGCCAGGACCGCCTCTCTCTTGTCACTCCAACAGCAAGATGAGCACCTTCTCAATCTCCAGTCCCACCGTCCTCTGCAGAAATGGTCTACGTAACACGTCTGATACATCTGCCACAGCCACTGAAATAGCGGCCCTACCCATGAACCAGGATTTTAATCCCACGGTGCTACTCCTGCAGCAAAGCTTGGCTGTATATGGGGACACAAAAGGAGAAAGGCTGCAGGTTTCCCCAGGATATGGTTTTCATTTCCAGTTATGGTTGGTTTTGTTTTTTTTTTTTCCAGTTGTCATTACACCTATGGTTAAGGCTTCCAAGAAACAGAGGTGCCCGAGCTAGCTTTAAATGGGTTGGTTTACATATCAGGAGTAGTATGGATCAGTAGAGTTCAACTTGGTGTAGCTTGTGTGTACCAGCAAGCACAGGCTACAACGGGTGCAGGCTGAACTTCACTCTGCGGCACTCAGATAGCATCTGCTGGAAAGGAAACGCACATTTAGGACTGAAACTTGGAAACAATTACCTCGGCTATAGTAGGTTGCTCTGCAGGAAGTCCTCAGACATGTGATACGGTGGCACGTAAATAAGCAGTCTAGCTTGAGTATTGGTTGCTGTAGCTCAAAATTGGTTTAGTGTAAAACAGAGGTCTGAGGTTATCTTTATAAAGGACAAATGAATTTTTCATTCTTCCACACCTGAAGGTATAAAAAGGAAACTTGCCACAGATTGTAAGAGGAAAGACAAAAGCCATTTATAACTCTGTTTCTTTATTTAGCTTTACGTCTTATCTCCTTGTAAACTTTCAGAAGCTACTTATTGTCTCTATTTACATGCTATAAACTCTTAGCTTTAACAGGGAGAAAAACAAAAGTGATGAGCTTTCCCAGGCTCAGTCTGTGAAAAATAGTGGACATTTAAAGTGAATACATTCAAATTTCAGTGCCAGAGATGCACTGCGCAGTACTTGCCAAATAGAATGCCATGGCAGTCACAGGGAAATGATCTTTTTAACAGCACAGTGTATAATGTCTGCTGGGGTGACTCTAGTCCCAGCAAGTCGTAACTATAGGTCACATGCTCCTGATGCACTCTTGTGTCCATAGTTTGTTTTCACGGAATCACGGAA
>VYZM01015753.1:71418-85471 GCA_013398915.1 Dromas ardeola | reverse complement strand
CTATGATTCTATGATTCAAACAGCTGGATAGCAGATCTGCAGAGAAGGTCCCAGTGGACATCAAACTGATAGTGAGCCAGCAACCTGTCCTTGCAGCACAGCAGACCAACAGCCTCTTGGGCTGCACGAGGCAAAGTGTGGCCAGCAGGTCACGGGAGGTGATCCTTCCCCTCTGCTCACACTGGTGAGGCCACAGTTGTAGTGGTGTGTTATGGGCTGCCCAATATATAAAAAGCAAACAAAAAAACAAGACATGGAATTATTGGAGTGAGTCCAGCAAAGGACCACAAAGATGATGAAGGGATCAGAGAGCCTGAAGGGATATGAGAGAGGCTGGGAGAGCTGGGACTGCTTCCACCTGGAGAAGAGAAGGCTTGGGAGATCTCTTCCATGGGTATAAACACCAGATGAGGCGAGTACAGAAGATGCAGGCAGTCTCTTCTCAGCCGAGCCCAGTGACAGGACAAGGGGCAACGTGCACAAACTGAAATACAGAAAACTCCACCTGAACACGAGGAAAAAAGGTTTTTACTGTGAGGGTGGTCAAGCACTGGACCAGGTTGCCCAGAAAGGCTGTGGAGTCTCAATCCCTGGAGACACTCAAAACCCAACTGGACACAGTCATGGGCAACCGGCTGTAGGTGACCCTGCTTTGAGCAGGTTGGACAAAACCATCTCAAGACGTCCCTGCCAACCTCAGCCACCTGGTGCTTCTGTGAAAACCTTTGCATTTTATCTGATAATGTAAAAAGAACAGAACTGTTTGGGGACCCGTTGATTAGAATTTCATTTTCCAAGACACTTCAAGCTAATAGTCTTCATACTCTTGCTGATGAAGTAATTACCGATACTAAATTAACTTAAGGAACCATATAATAAAGGTCAATTTAAAAAATAAAAAAAAAAGGTAACAGTAGGTCCACGGAAAATGCATATTAAGAGAATAAATTAGAGATGTCAATTATTTTTTTATTACAAGCTACTCAAATATTTGGGTTTATATTCTCTATACATTTTGCATGTAGATGCGTACAATACTACACAGAGTATGTACAAAAATGTAACAAAATAGATGACTTAAGACACTGGTTTTCCAAGTACTTTAATCATTTAGTGACTGCTTTGATAAAAATGACAGGATAATGCATTTTCTCACTCCATAAGTTATTCTGAAATTTCTCATTTCAACTGAACAGACTGTTGTGCACGGAAATGCTCACTGGTACCATTAAGATAAACGCTGGTCCATCACTCCCCACAACAGAGCACATTCAGAGCTCAAAGGCTTGTTCACAAACCATATGCAAGCCACGAGCCTCTGCTGTGAATATACACAACGATTTAAAGATTTGCTTTGTTTTACTTAAAATCGTGTTTCTGAAGAGCTTGTTCACTCTAAAAGGTATAAATGATCAAATGGTACACAGGTTTAGGGACAAGGGGATGCTTTGGATTTCACAGTTTATGGAAGCGAGAGGGTGGTAAAGCAACTGCATGTTCCTTCTGAAGAGCAAAGTGAAGTTTTGCTTGAACTAGAAAATATGTAATCTATGCCAACATAAGCACATTACGGACAGATGCACTCAAAAAAGAGTCACCATGTCCTGAGTTACCCAAAACCAAAGCTGAAACACCTTCTTTTTCATCTCTTACTAGGAAAAGCTACCAAAAAAGAGAGCACTTCTTCCTTTAAAGCACTGCTGAATCATGCAAATGCAAAATGCATTTTGATGCATTTAAAACTTAGGTCCAAAAAAGGCGATGATAAGAGCTAATGGAGTTGTACTTATTTATTTATCTTTTTAAGAACACATTTACTTATCCTCAATTAGGAATTTAGTTTCATTGCTCATGCATAATGGAAGATAATGTCTATAGTATTTATATAAATTCCTGGAAATATTCCTCCAGGCCTTCTGGATTACATATATTGAAACCCATTCCGGGGCTTCATTACAAAAACAGTTTTCATTCATCTCTGTGACACAGCTCGAGGTCATTTTGGTTACGCTACTGCCCTGCTATATAAATCAGGCAATCTGCTCAGGTGTGCCTACACACAGTGCAATTCCATGCGAAAACCCCTAGCCAGCCATGAACAACCTGGATCCAAAATCAGGAGCTCAGAGTTGGGCATGGATGACCAACTCCATGCTAACACACATACAAATGCCCCTGGGACCTTAAAATGTCATTTTTCTACATCGCCTTTTGATGATCTATTAACCTCTATAGTGACATGTGAATGGCAGAAGCTAATTCAGGACAATACTTAAGTTTTTTTATTCTCTCGTAAACACACTCTTAAGTCTATTGCCATCGCCATGCAAACCAGGTTAATGTATCTTTTCACATCTTCACACAAATGGGCTAATGCAACTCTTATCAGCTAAAATATCTGCCAGCATCTCTGGCAGAATTCACATCCCTGGTTTCTTCCTGCCCTCTGGCTTTGAATACTTCTGACACAACATACTTGATAGGTTTCTTGTAACTTACTTTGGATAGATCTCTTCTGTGTATTTCTTTTGCCCACCCTCACATCTTTCAAATCATGAGAATTCTTGGGGGAAGAAATCTATTTTGATAGCAGCATGACAGGCAAAGCTACCATAGATCTTAACACTTACTTCACCTATTTTATGAAAATTACAGCTTTCTTCCCCTAGTTCCCGAGCTGCCTAAGTTTTTGCTGGTGGATGAGACAGTAGGACCCATAGGCTTTCACTTGGTGGCACAAGTCATAGGATTTTGCCCTGAAGACCTGAAAAAGTCAGTTTGTCCTTAGGAAACTAAGGGGAAACCACAGCTAACATGCAACAACACAAACTTAGATTAAATCCTTACTTTTTCCATATTAAGTAGTACATACTTAATCTGAAATTTCTGGTTCTGTTCTTAGCACCTGTAAAATACATCTCTCGGATCAGCTGAGTAAAAAACTGCCCAGAGATCACACAATAAAGAGCTGTTGACATGCTTATGCAAAAGGAACTCCTGGTAAAGAATAAACCCTAATTCAAGCACTCATTTAGAATTCATAGATGTCATTATATTTCCCCAAATGTGAGATTAACATCTTAGTAGAAATTCTAGGTCTATAAATACAATCTTGAATAGCATTCATTCTCCATTTTAAAACTCACGATTTTGAAATGCCTCTTTGTAGCTCAACTTGAACTTCCAGTATCTGATGCAGGAGGTTAGGGCTCATGTCTGTGTGGAGAACCAGTGGATGCAAATATTTTAAAACATACACGCACACACTTGCCATTCTGCTACTGATTTCTTCTTTCTAACATCCAAAGTCTCTGTGAACTAAGTACCCATTAGAAGTGACACGGAAAAGAACTTTGTACAAGGTCTTGCATTTTACCTAATTTGAAAAACCATTAAGGATTTTGAAATCAGCAGTTAACTTATGTAAATCAGAGACTATCCACTTACAGTTACATACTTATGTAATAAGGGAGCTACCATCTTAATAAATGCTAATGACATTTAAGAAAAAGCTCTATGAAGAAGAAAACCACCTCAGTTTAGATTTGTAGCCCTGGTGCAGTGTAACTGCTGAAGACATAACTTGGTGTAAGCAGACTCTTAAGAACCGAGACTGGTTCACACCTCTGTATTTTAACCACTGAAAATGTACAGTGTACCTTCACAGGCACAATGGGCAGTTCCTGTCTTTGTACATGTCTGTCTTTTCCACCGGTTAAAAATACTTAAATACTTTTTTAAACAAATATTATGGCAAAGGGTACAGTTCAGATGTCAACTGAACATGTGTTACGCAGATGTTTGGTTAGAGGAGAATCCCAAATTAAAAGAGAAGGAAGGCAGCTCACAGAGTGGCATGACAGTGTATACTTCTGCTACAAAAAAGCCCTACAGAAAAAAAAAAAGAAAAAAAAAAAAAGAGGTCTGTGCTGAATTAAAATAGCCCGAAGTCATGCTAAAGCAACTAACTAAAAGCAGGGGTTTTTGAATAGCGTTATAGACTTGTGTAGATCACCTTGCAGAATACATCAAGTCCATCAACTACACTGCTTATAAACTTGAGACAACTATGTTTCCAGAACTGATTGAACGAACACCTCAGACAGCACAAACATCTCATTCAAAGATGCCCCTTTGCATCCCCTGACTTTATAGAGGGGTTATACTTTGCCCTTTACAATAAAGCAGTCGTCTTCAATACATCAAAGACATGACCACCATGAAAGTGCTCCAGTTAACCTTCTGGACTTTCCTTTTATAACCACCACAGTAAAGAGGATGAAAGCTGGGACACAGCCGCTAAACAGAAAGGGACATAAAAACTGTTAGAAGTAATACAAAATTCATAAATGTATTTCCACCAAATCAATCTAGCACCCGATTTTAACTTTTGTATTAAAGTGCAATTTTGTGTGTAATTTTTTGTGCAGTTTTGACCAAGGAAGGCCATTATAAATAGCACTGTATTGTGTAGTGGTAAGGAAGGAGACACTTGAGACTCTTCCTCTGGATGTGGTATTTTGTCCCTTTTTCAACGAGAGAGCAGAGATGCCCACTTCCAGAAGCAGTACTGGCCTGTGAATTCCAAGGGCACCTCTCTGACATTCGGCTCTTCAGCTTGAGGAGGTGCAGGATGTTAAGTTTCTCGTCAAGAAAATATTAATCATGAGATGTTAATACTAATTAATAGGTCAGTACTAGAATGCCTTGCTGTAGCCATCTGTATTACACAGGGAGCCTAAATGTGCAACTCGGGACTGTGCTTTTCGGTATCAGGCTAAGCACTTCTCGAATTTGCTCTATGAATCACCAGAAACTTTAAGTGCTTCAGTGACTTTAGAAATCTATGTGTACCGTTTAGTTGTGGTTACAAACAGATCAGAATGCTTAATCTTCTTTCCATTATCACCTTTGAATGAATTTTTAGATAATTCCTCCTGGACAGTATGAACAGCCTAAGTGCAAAAATACAAAACTAATCCACCATAAAAATGTATTTTCTGTGCTAAGTCTTGTTCTAGAAGAAGGGAACGGGCATTTTCTTATTTTAGTACCTCGCATACTTTTTATCTTCAGAGAGTTTCTCTGTGATTGTCTGTATTGCTTTTTCTTCATTTCCATAATGATTTCTTCCAAACAATCAGAGAGCAGAATTTATCATGAGTTCTGGGGAAAGACTGGACCCAAGAGGTTTCAATAATTGAACTGATTGAGCAAAGCTTTGATTTGCTACAACAGGCATTTCCCAGTCTGGAAACCTGAGCTGAAGAGCAGCTCCTTTTTCGACTCGTGTAAAAATGCATTTATGACACTTCCCCAGGCTTCTTCCCAAATCTGTGCTGGATTCACAACATCTTTGGAACTACAAATATTCAAGATGGGCGGTTGGAGACAGCATTATATCAAATAGTTGCATCGGTGTTTTTCAAAGCACAGCCATTGCATGTACAGCACGCGTTGCTCACTGGAACGCTGCAGACCTTCCTGGAAGAGAACAGGGAGTGCAAACTCCCTTCATCTCCTCCAGTGAAGTAAGACACCTTGTAACAGGCTGTATTTTAGAACTGCATTTTAATTTACTCTTTGTAACTAGGAAGGCATACAATTTGTACAAACACTTAATCTCAGGAAGAAAAAGAAATGCAGACATGGCTTTTTGCTTAAATATGTCCAAAGCTTATCACACTACTAATCATTTACAAAAAGTCTTCTGAACATGCAAGTGCATATATTTGCATCCTTTCTTCAACAGAACGTAGATTATATTTGGAAAGAAAATATTCCTACCTCATGCTCAGCTCTCATCTGTCCTCATGCTCTAATTAGCCTATTAATTTAGCAAACAAGACTTAGAACACATCAAAGGGCCAGCACAGGCAGTTTGTTTTGTGGCCATACGTCAAGCTTACATTTACGCTTGCAAACTAAGATTTTGCTGAAGAAACACACCAAGTATTTTCCACAGAAACTAACACAGCAGGATTCTTGCTATGATGAGCCATTAGTACTAGATCAAAATAAAGTTTCTGATGGCACACAGGGATTTCTTTCAGCATCTAGGCTGAATTCAGACCTCACAGACTAAAGTGTGTTGCAACTTCACGGGCCCTCCAAATCCTCCTTATCTGCCATCCGTCCTGGAGGGTACCAGTTCTCAGTTGCTACCTACTGCTGTTCTTCTGAAGCTAGACAGAAGTACAGACGTTCTCACTTGCCCTGAAAACTTGAACCCATGTCCTGCCCCTGCAACCCAAACCCAGCTACTCCCCCACCGAATTCACTTGGCACCATCAGAATTCAGCTGAGCCTTTAGGCAGAGACATTTGGAAAAGTGCAGGAGGTGGCTGCGATGGCAGGGGCCGTCTTTCAGAGCACCATCACCCAAGAGGGTCTGAACAGGGGACTCCATCCCACACTGCCCCAAGGACCAGCCAAGAGGACTGCCGGTCCCAGCCCCTTCTGCTGAAGCTGTGCAGGGGAGGAAGAGTTGCCCACAAAGTGTCCCTTCCTCTGTTTTTATCCGTCTCCTCCAGCTTTCTTTAAATTTCCACCCTGGGAGGGGACACTGAAGTCGGGATTACCTTCTGGAAGGCGCGTCACTCTGTCAATGAATAACAGAGTCAGGCTTTCTCTCTTGAGCTATTTTTCTCTCCTGACTTTAAGCCTGATCTGTAAAGAACGAGATTGACTCCATTTAACTTGGCACAACGGGAAAGAGTGAGAATTATGAATAACACGGTGTGACCAAGGGTAGGTAATTCAAGAATATGACTGAATTAGGTATTTCATAATTGCGTTTGGCATTCTTACAGAAATCACTTGCCCCCACATGAAAGCTGACACTTTTGAGAGATTTGAGAGAACAGCAATTTTTTCAACAAAGAAAACAGAACTAGAACTGTGTAAGAAACCATAGGATGCTAGAAACACTTTACTTTAAAGTGTGACCTCTTCAGCCAACACCACTAATGTGTGCTGGATCTTTAATTAAAAAAAGACAATTCAATAAAAATAGGAATGTGTTCCTTGAATGATGATTTTTACTAGATTTTTCAGTAAACAACTCCTGTAGTGAACACATACTGCAATTCCCAATATTTTGTACAAGCTATGATAACTAACAGAAACAGTTAGTTATTAATGCTCCACTAATGTTAATTAAACCAAACCCAGACCACTACTACCATTTCTCTATTCCTTAGGGCATAAAAGAGGCATATTTGATTTCCTAGCATTTTTCTATCATTTAAAATTCAAATTAATTTTCCCTGCCCTCTTTTTATTCACACAAAGAGCCATTTCTGTAAAGAGTTAGTCCAAATATCTGAACACAAAACATACACGTACTTCTCCAAATACTATACAAATGTTAAACTTACAGTATGTTGAGCAGCCTGAGGTGATTGAGAAGTAATGTAAGGCAACCACATGTTGGATGCTGACAGATCATATTAACTCCTTGTTTTAACTAGAGCTCACACTGGCCAGTCATGCGAAAATCACCTTAGTGTGACCAGTAACTGCTGAGATACACAAGAAAAAGCACACTAACAGTCTTGAGCTTCTATAAACTATATCTGGGTAAGACCCCAGTGACAGTACTTGTAAAGTATTCCATTTTTAAAAAAATACAAAATAGAGTTAAAGGATTTGCCACCTCTGCACATTCTCCTTGCAGTATAAATTTGTTTGGGAAAAAAGTCACGATAGTAGTGCAGGTATACAGCAGTAAATCACTACTGAAAGGCACAGTTTGAACGCTCCCCGCTGAATGCACAAGCTCTCACATTTCTCAGAATTTCGTCACTTAAGCCTCACGTCAAAAGGACACCTTATCTAAGAAAAATACCTTACAAAAACTATCAATTTAAAACACCAAAATGAGTTGTCTGCAATCTGTTTTGTTACTTTCAACCACAAGGAATGGATACGAAACCAATATATAAAATTTATATAAGCAGTACTTCATAGAAGAGAGGCAACAGTTGTCTAAATGCTTCCTAAACAATACATAATCCTAGGCATCTTGATACAGCCATTAGTGACAGTGAAAAGTACAATCAAGGAGGAGGTATTTTGTCTATATTCCAAATAACACTGAGTATTTTCTTGGATGGGAAAGCTGAGCTTATTCCAAAGTTGTGGCGATAGGCAGGAAAGAGAAGACAGTGTCCTGATGGATTGATGACAACAACAATATGCGATCTTAATGATTAGTACCAATCTTTCACTAGGGTAAAAGGAAGAGACTAAAAGGTTGAGCAATGGAGCCAAATAAATCTAAGAATCTGGTAGTCCAGCTTTTCTGTACTTTACAGGACAGTTTAGCATAGACCTGCAGTAAGGCTGAAGCTGAGCGATCGCTTCCCATCTAGGAAAAACCCTTCTCATGCTTCCACAGTCTGCAAGACATAAGCGTTTCCTAAGAGAAAGCAGCTTCATGTCTTGGGTCACATTCTGCAGAACAAAAACAGTTCTCTGTCCAAGAGCTGTGCAAGAAAGGAGCTGCATGTATGTTGAATATACTGTATCACGGTCTCTAAGACATTTAAGAACATATATAAAAAATCACTGCAAAAGCCAAAGAAGGAGAAAAGGCAAACATATGATCATAACCTAGATCATATAGGAAGGGAGACCAGAATGACCCTGCAATAATGAAGCCCAAGCAGTTGAGAACTTGCCCATAAGTAGTATAATGGCAAACCTCCATGACAGGGCACTTGCTTATAACACTACAAAAGCAAACAACAGTTTTCAAACACTCCTTGGCACAGTCTTTTTGATACGTTTATGTGACCTGCGGTAAGGTCAGGCACTGCTCAATGAGGTAATGCTTTACTGGGAAGCTTTTTGATGTGTTTATGTAACCAATTCATTTTCCCAATAAAGCGTTACCTGATTGAGCAGTGTCTGACCTTACAGGAGGAGTTTTGCCACTGTCTTCACCATCAGTTATGAATTACACACCAATATAACAATGGATTATCCAGTTCTTAAGGTACAGAATAAAATAATACGATGCAAGCTACAAGGTACTAATATAGCAATAGCCTTGTGAATTAAACGGGAAGTTTTCTGTTCTAGGGCTTCCTGTGCTCGCTAGAGAGGAGAAAGTGAGTGAATTGCACTGACTGCAGTGACCCACTGCAGCCTCCGCTATGGCACAAGTCCTGCAGACAAATCTCATCAGGGGGAGCAACGCATCAGTAAGAAAAAGAAAAAAGTAAAAAGAGAGACACTTCTTCCCTCTCCCTGCCCATTGCATTCTCAGGCCTCACTGACTCCATGCCTTTGAGTTTTAATGCAACTTTCTGTCAGTTGCTCCTCCCGGGAGCTGCCTCTTCTCCTGATTCAGGGCTGCTGGGGACCGCAGCCACCACCTGAACCGCAGGGTGGACAAAGCGTGGCTGCTCTCCTACAGGCACAATTACCTGTTCATCTCCTCCCAAACATGAAGCTCACTTGGCTTTGACCATCCACACAGCTGGTCTTCACCCCATACGTGGCAAGCAGGTTTCGGTATTGTATACATGCGTAATGCACCTTAAGACACTACACCCATGACCACAGAGCACAGGGACCTCCATCCATCCATCCATCCATCCATCCATCAACCCACCCACCCACCCACCAGCTTTAACCCGAAGAATACAGCCTATCCTTCCCATCCATCAGTGTACGCTCAGTAAGTACCTTGTACACCACATCTCACATTTCTTACTGCTTATCATCACCTATGGTGTGCCAATTACTTCCTAACCGGTTAACTGCTGTGTTCAAACACAAATCAATGGCTGTAGGCTATATTTTTGGTAACCATACCATGAAAACCAAACTGCTCTGACTCATACTTGCTGTCTCAGAAAGAGGAGGGACGCCTGATTACAATCTTGCTGGTGATACTGCTTTCTCCTTCTCCATGGCAAGGGAAACAAGAAGGGAACGAAAAGAGCTACCAAGTCTGAACTTTTCCCAAGGTCTCATCAGAAATAAAGCACTAATCAACCATATCCAGCAAGTTTCCAAAAGGCGCAAACAGCAAAAGGGCACTGCCAATCTGTTCACCACACACTGAACATAATCTCCGTAAACCCGTAAACCCAGAGCCATTGTGTTCGAATTCAAAGTTTTCACAGCACACAAATAAGAAGGTTGGCACTGATCCTTTAAGAAATGTCTGACACGATTCTTCATTTTCTGGCACTTCAAGAACTAATAGACAGTTGGGTGATAGCCAACACAGTAGAAAGATAAAAAAAAAAAAAACAGAACCACAACAACCTGATACTTCAAGCAAGTGCATGTCTTCTAGCAAATGAAGGATATAGATTAGAAAAAAATCCACACGCTGCAAACATCTTTTAGTCATTTACCAACAACAACATCTTCTCTTTTAGAATGTCCTCTATCTGAAGGAAATGAGTTGTTACACTTACAATCCATCATTCCTGACTTCTTCCATGGTGACTAACTTGCAGAGTCACCAACCTTTGCCAAGGAAAGCTTTCAGTCACTTAGATGTTCTACCCAATGCCCGTCTCCTCAGCCTCAGCTCTTTTGATTTTTAATTTGCTTCTGTTATACCTTCTACTTTCTTTCACTAATTGTTGCTCCACTTCTGGCCTTTCAGGCTGTCACCTATCAGTCTTACATTTCATAGCATAAGACTGTGTTAAAGGAGGGAAAAAAAAAAGAAGAATGCAATCCATAGCATCCATTATACTGTATTTTATATATATGCAAAACGCCTATGCACACTTTGCACACTTGACAGCACATTCAAAATTACAGTACAAACGCAGAATGGTTAAAAACTTTTGTAATAGTTTTTTTTTTTTAATCTGAACATCCAGAATTGAGTGCTCTTTCACACTCGTAAACCAAAATTTTGCACTATACATAAGAACTTTTAATACATGTTTCAAAAGTTTGTTCATGAACGGCTATACTTTTTGTTGACGTGATAAGACTTTTATATCCTAAGTGACTAATCAGACAAAGACTGTATACATAATACTCTTTAGAAGTACAGTTTAAGTGATGCATCTGTTCCCAGTGACAATCAACCAATAGGTTTGCATCACTCCCTGACCAAAATACTTCTCAAAGGCGAACAAGCCTCCCAGATGCAATCTGAGTTGTCTGTATTAAGGACACTTAAAGTATGGAAGAGGCAACGCAAGAAAGGTACTGCCAAAATCCAGAGGATTTGCAGGAGCCTATTATACAAAACAGCAGTCAGATTACAGTGGTAACAGACACACTGGTTTCCCCAATGCTACTCAATGAACTGCTTCTGCTGTCCATTCTTTTGTCTGGAATATAATTAACTATCAATATTAGATTTCAAAATGAAGCATTTTAGTTCCATCTTGTACCATGCTCACAGCATGCAGACTCACTTAAAAAAAAGGTAGGTTCATGTCTCTGTTACTTAATCTATCAGCAAGGATTCAATTTGGAAATCATCTTCAAATGTAAATATTGAAATAATGTCACGCACAGCAAAACAAAAGCACCGAGTATTTCTTTGTAAGAATTACTTACACTAGGCACTTTGCTTTTAACAGTAATATTTTCTTAAGATTTCTCATTTCAAACAAATACATATTTATATGCACACACACGCTTATGTATGTTGTGACACATTTCCAACAAAACTAATGTATTTATCCTGCTTTCCTATTATTATATACACTCTAACAACACAGGCTTTGGGCCCAAAAGGTACGTATCTGTCTCAATACCACCTGGATTAAAAAATGGTAAAGTTTCTAAACAGATAAAAAGATAATTTGGAAAATTAATCACTGTCCCTTAGACTTACAGTAACAGAAGCTTAACATGGATTTGACAGTTTGCCTCACAGATGGAGACAGTAGACAACTTAAATACAGCACACTGAATTACTCCACAACTCCATTTTGTACGGATGAAAGCAGCTAACACATGAAGAGAGACTCATTTGTTCCGTAAAATGTTGAGGTGATGTGGATATAATCATCTTATTCCACCGCAGGCACTTGCAACCCCTTCACACCAACGCCCAGCACTGCAGAAAGTCAGACACAAGCAGATGCCGCAGCCTGTGCCTGGAGGAGAGGGTCTGCTCGACTAAATCCCATAGGAAATGAGAAACCATAGCCTAGAAATACTCTGCACAGACTTTGTTCTGCAGAGTGCTAAGAAACAATAGTTACCTCAGCAATTAGAAGTGAATATCCTTCATCGCTATTATGCATTACTGAAATCTTAATTTATTACACCAACTTCCTCCTAGGGAATAAAAGTCATTACCGAAGCTATCAGTGAGACAACTATTTTGCAGTGCTATCGAAGAGTCTCAGATGTCTGGCGAGAAAATATGTCATATATTACAACTATCTAAAGTTTTGTGATACTTTTCAGAGTTACGATAAAATGTGCTACAGAGTTTGGAAAATACTGTACAAATTTTTGCTTTCACGCTCCTAATGCTTACTTTCAATCCCTCCTTGAAGAAGTACAGTCCTTTTCTCTGAAAACAGACATCTGAACGGAAAAAGAAAGAAAACAGATATACCAGAGGAGGACTGCCTTCTACTAGGCCTCTAAATCTCATTTCTAAAGTAAAAATGTATCTATAAAAAGCGAAGTGAATCACTGAAATGCTACTGCCATGTAACTTTTAAATCATCAGAATGTTTTGTCAGTCAATAGTCAAATATATTTTGAAGCCTGGAGCATAAAAAAGGATGCACAATGGCTGTTAAAATTTGTAAGTTGTTATTCAGGGGTCTTTTCGTTATGTGTAGCTAAAATTTAGAGTGAGAAAGCTGAATGTCAAAAGTATGTAATTGCACATCGAGATTTCACAAGCTCATTGTATTAGTACAAGTAAGAACATGCAAATAGAACCACATACACCAAAAATTTATGACAGTGGTCTTAAAAATCTCTTCTGAGAGAAATCAAAGCATAAATCTAACTTATGCACACGAATTCCTAAGTGCATACACACATAATTCACCTGATATTACACTCAGTGGGTGGTACCATACAGTTCTTGACCTTGGTGCCCAGCAAATCAACTGCTTTACCACTGCAGTGGATCTGTTCATTTCCTCCATTGAATCTTCCCTAAAACAAGACATTTTTTCAGGAAGCTACATCCCAACGTGTTCCAATTCTACCTCCAAGTAGTAGAATCAAACATAATGGGGAGACTGTATTTCTGTGCTTTGTTAACTTTTTTTCCCTGACAACGTTAATTCACTTGTATCTCATTAGTCATTCATGTTAAATCACTTATATCTCTGTCTTATACTCTCAGCTCCATAGTATCACCTTGTAAGCCTCTGTAAGCTTCTGGAGCCTCATCTTCACTGCGCTTAGTTCACATTATCCTTAAGTATCTCAGATCCTGGCTGACAGTCTTCTAGCCAATTTCCTAGCTTTAAGAATGGAGATGAACAGTAACAATCTTCATATTTCTAATCTGAAACTGCTCAGTTCTTTCCTGCTCTTTTCCTGCTTTCTTTTTATTGATAGAAGCACTTCCTTGAGTTTTAGAAAAGATTCTAGAATAAGACAAGTGAAGACAAGGTTCGTGACCACCTGAGGAACCTGAATATACAGAAGGCTATGGGACCTGATGAGATGCACCCCAGAGTCCTGAGGGAATTGGCTGATATTTCAACTCTCCATGATATTTGAAAAGTCGTGGCAGTCAGGTGAAGTCCCTGGCGACTGGAAAAAGGGACATATCACACTCATTTATAAAAAAGGGTAGAAAGGAGGACCCTGGGAGCTACCACCCTGTCACCCTCACCTCTGTGCCTGGGAAGGTCATGGAACAGATCCTCCTAGAAGCTATGCTAAGGCACATGGAGGACAGGGAGGTGATTCGAGACAGCCAGCATGGCTTCACCAGGGGCAAGTCCTGCCTGACCAACCTTGTGGCTTTCTACAATGGAGTGACTGCATCAGTGGACAAGGGGAAAGCTATGAATATCATCTATCTGGACTTCTGCAAGGCCTTTGACACGGTTCCCCACAACATCCTTCTCTC
>VYZM01015753.1:14790-70704 GCA_013398915.1 Dromas ardeola | reverse complement strand
GACAGGCTGAGAGAGCTGGGGGGGTTCAGCCTGGAGAAGGCTCCGGGGAGACCTTCCAGCCCCTTCCAGTCCCTCAAGGGGCTCCAGGAAAGCTGGGGAGGGGCTGTTTGCGAGGGCATGGAGCGACAGGACGAGGGGCAATGGTTTAAACTAGAGCAGGGCAGGTTTAGATCAGACATTAGGAAGAAGTTCTTTCCACTGAGGGTGGTGAGCCCAGGCTGCCCAGAGAGGTGGTGGAGGCCCCATCCCTGGAGACATTCAAGGCCAGGCTGGATGAGGCTCTGAGCAACCTGATCTGGTTGAAGGTGTCCCTGCTCACTGCAGGGGGGTTGGACTAGATGGCCTTTAAAAGTGCCTTCCAACCCAACACATTCTCCAATTCTGTGATTCTGTGATTCTAAGACTGAAGAAAATGCACTCTTTTGCAGGGCATTCTTGAAACCAACCAGCAGATAAAAAGAAGAAATCACTTACAAGGGAGTCACGCTGATTTTCACAATTGCTTTAAATAATGTTTTGTCCTGTATGATATGAGTCCGCAAACCATCCTAAATACAGAAAAAAATAAGTTAAGCAGAATTTTTCATTAAAACAGTCCATTATTTTAGAGGAGTATACAGTGTAGTAAATGACCAAGCAATCCCTAACATTCAAAATGTTCCAGGGAACAGAAAAAAAATGGCCTCTGTTTACAACAGTTTTCTATAAATTCCATTAATTTTCTCCATAATTTTCCTATATACACCTATGATAAGAAATCATGATTAAAATCTCAGTGAAACTAATTATGGGGGTTTCTTGTACCGGAGAGCAAATGCTAACTCATATGTGCCTGTCAGTACCCACTGGAGAGAACACTCTTCAAACTTGCTAAACAGGAGAAAATCTTCCCATGAAGCAACTCTTAAATCATTACTATGCTTCTCTTTCAACCCACACTGCATTTAATGCAGTTATTTTAAGTCTCTATGAAAAACCATGAGGAGAGATCATCAGAATTCACAATTACTGCTTTGCTTCACCCACACATTGTACCTACACTGTACTTCTCCACTCAAGTCAACGTCCTGATCTTAGATGTTCCAGACAAGGCCAAGCATTGAGCCGTTGGCCAAGACACCCCGAGTGCTCAAATATTATTTGCAGCTTAAGTATAGTGCCAGTTTAACAAATAATGTCAAAACATATACACAGATGACCTAATCTATCACATAGTTTCAGCTACTGTGGTTTTCTACAAGGAAAACTGCTTACACGTCAAGTCAAAAAGGTCAATAGAAGACCGTGCCATGCCAGAAGTCCTGCAAGGACGTTAATTCTGCTTCACTGAAATGCAAACATCAACATTTAACTATTTCGCTGAAGTCTGTAACAACTTTCAAGCACCACTGACTGCCTATTCATCACTGATGCCAAAAGGACCAGCTGCACGCTTTGCCGGAGGCCTCTGGCAAGTGACACTGGCCATTCAATGCACTCCTTCACCTTCTAAATGGGAAGTTTTGTTCTGGAGAGAGAAAAGGAATTTTCCCTAGCCACACCAAAAGCCTCAATCACTGCTTTAGTGCCTGAGGCCTCTTGCTAAATATAAAGCAAAAGCATGCCATAGATTACAAAATGGTAGTAGTATTCATGTTTAACTCTGTAAGTGCTGGCACACTGCTTCCAGCCTGTCACACCTCTTCTCAGAAGAAGAGAAAACTTCACACTGCCTCAGTTCTTCTGCCAGGTACTGAAAGGGCCGTGAATAACACTGACAGGGGATGCTTCCAAACCCCTCCTGCAGAGATTGTTTTCAAATGCTCCAATACAGTACCGTTCTTATGCACCACAGATGCCTACAGAAGCGCTGAGAAGTACCCTCCAGTACAAATTACTTGAGCATTTTATTGAAGTGTTTTGGAGCAATCATCCTTAAAGTGTTCAAGTTATTGCCATCCACAATTACATCCGATGAAACTCAAGTACTTTCAGTCCTACAACGTTACTAAATCCTTTCAAGTACAGTTTTTCCTCAACTACCTGTTCTATTGCAGTCACAGCATTTTTTCTATTATCCAAAACTAATTCACACAGAACTTCATAATCTTTATGATTAATTCTAGACAGCAGAATAATAACTATTTGATACTTAAAATCTGCATTCCACAACAGCAGACTTTGTAAAAAACTCTGGAAACAGAAAAGTGCATAAATTACCCGTGAAATAGCAGGAAGCAAACCAAACACGCTGATACAGGCAAATAAGCACTGAAAGAAATAAACTGGTAGCGTTTTAAGTCCTACAGAGCTGTTTGCTTCTAAATTGTACCTTTATAGCGTATCCATTGGAAAGTGCTACACAAAAGCTGTACGGTAATGAGTTTCTTCTGAATTGCGCTCTTTTATTTATATACTTACTGAATTACAGAAACATGTCTAAATGTATTATTATTAAAATTATATTGAACTGCAAGTTATCTCAGAAATTGTCCAAACTTTACAGATGGGACAGCTGATGCACACTGCTTAAATAAATGGCCAAAAAGGGAAACTATGTGGATGTCAGATGTCAGAAATAGTTTCTTTGCCTCTGCGTCTTGGTGCACACAGCACAGGGTAAGGTCATGGTCCTGCAGTAACTTTCCAGTCAAACCTTAACATCCAACACTAGTAAATCCTTACGTCCTTGTTCTCTGGCTCTGACCTATTCTCTCTGCAATGCTCCAGCAGTGCAAAGCAACTGGAAACCCAGCAGCCCTGCCAGGGCAGGATTCCCCCGTGAGCTGTAATCCCTGGGTGGCAGAACGCCAGCCGGATCGGCGCGGAGACCCTGGGGAGGAGGGGAGCGGGGACCCGAGCCCCAACAAAAAGCTGGAGATCAGCTATGCTCCCGACAAAAGCCAGTCCAAAAATACACGCACGAGTTCCTTGGTGCCCACAGTGTCACCACCAGCAGCAGCTAATGCAGCGGCACTCAGCTCCTCACGGCTGAGCAGCTCCGGTCTCCAGGGACGGCCACACTTCTGCTGAAAGCCACAAATTACTCTTTTTATAAGCCAAATTTAAAATAACGTAAGTATCAAGAGGAGGTAATTACTCACTGAAGCATCAAGGCTCAGCTCTTCACATCTCTTAATTAGCTGGCACTAAAAATATAGAATCCTCATGTGAGAATGACACTCAATAGCCCTCAATTCAAGATATGACAGAAGGCTCATTTAAAAAAAAAAAAAAATCAGATCACTGAACCAAAGGCACTGGTATTCACAATGGCAACATATGTTTTCTAGGACTTAATCTTGGTACTATAAGTAAGAGTGATCCTAAAATTTCAATTAGGGACAATAAATTGATTTGACAAAAAAATTAACCAGTGAGATTAAAAACCATTGTGGGAGTCTGAATAAGTCAAGAGCATGAACCAACAACCAGAATATTCATAATTCAAAAATTAAAATAATGTCACCGCTAAGTTCAGAATGTGGTATTATTATCGTATTTTTATGTGGACTAAATTTACATCTCAGCTAAACTGTGCTGAGACTGCAGCTCCATTTAAAACCTTGAAGTGTATGGCTCTTAAATTGGTGCGAATTTGAGTGAGTGAACACTGCAGGACAGAGAGCTTTTTGCCTTTGGAAAGATATGGGTGGCTAAAGAAACTTCAAAAATGAGCAATTATATTTTAGCTTTTATTTGAACTACTAATGGAAAATGGCAGTGAGCAATTTTCTATCATATTTATTTCTTCCCTGTCTTCACTGACCATACCTTTCCAGCCAACTTCAACAATTACTGCCTCCAGCGCTGGGGCACCAACAGCAGAAGGACACGGAGCTGTTGGAGCGGGGCCAGAGGAGGCCCCGGAGATGCTGGGAGGGCTGGAGCCCCTCTGCTGTGAGGACAGGCTGAGAGAGCTGGGGGGGTTCAGCCTGGAGAAGAGAAGGCTGCGGGGAGACCTTCCAGCCCCTTCCAAGCCCTCAAGGGGCTCCAGGAAAGCGGGGGAGGGACTCTGGGTCAGGGAGGGGAGCCATGGGATGAGGGGGGATGGCTTTACACTGGAAGAGGGGAGATTTAGGTGAGATCAGACGGAGAAACTCTTGGCTGTGCGGGGGGTGAGCCCCTGGCCCAGGTTGCCCAGAGCAGCTGTGGCTGCCCCATCCCTGGAGGGGTTCAAGGCCAGGTTGGACGGGGCTTGGAGCAACCTGGGCTGGTGGGAGGTGTCCCTGCCCAGGGCAGGGGGTGGCACTGGGGGGGCTTTAAGGTCCCTTCCCACCCAAACCATTTGATGGTTCTATGATTACCAAATCAGCACTTAAATGTAAAAATGTCATAGGTGGCATGCTGTAAGAATAAATAAAAAAATTCAAAAAGTTTTTTAAAAGCTGTTTTCTTGCTTTATTTTCCTATTAAAAATTTTGATTCTATTAGATGGTAAAAACAGAATTAGTAAAGTATAAAAGGCAGAAAGCATTATTTAAGCAAGAATGTCAGAAAAATCTCTTGTATTCACTGCTGATTATTCCAAAAGTACAAACTGAATTACACTTGTAATGAAAACATGAAGTTTCCATAGCTCATTTATTCTGTATAGAAACCTGTATCATTTCTTCAGAAATAAGCTTACCTTGTAAATTATACTGCTAATCCATCAAATTCATACGGTAGAGTAGGTACAGTTTTATATTCATTAGGGATTCACTTATAAAACTGACAATCTGGCACAGTTTGTACTCAGCGTAACAGGACAAGTTAGAATAAAAATTGAATCATAGAGAGACAAGTTCAAGTCAGTGAAGATAAAGAATACTGACAGCACAGCAATAAAAGGACACTCAATTTTTTCAGTATCTGGCTTGTAATTCACCAGACTTAGCTATTTTTATTTCAGCATTGTTGTCTTCAGGGTTATACACTAAAATGAAACTTAAAATATTTCTTCCATAAATAT
Source organism: Dromas ardeola (assembly GCA_013398915.1). Lineage (NCBI taxonomy): Eukaryota > Metazoa > Chordata > Aves > Charadriiformes > Dromadidae > Dromas > Dromas ardeola. The sequence goes on along the minus strand of VYZM01015753.1, from coordinate 65,771 downwards.
TTAAATGGCGACTGTCACAACCCTGGAATGCTTGGATTCAAATAGAAATTTCAGCATACCTACTGAGATTCCTTGGGAACGAAATGCTTGCTTCAGGACTCACCAAGGCACAGAGAAGTGCAAGAATGAGGCCAAAAGGAAAGCTGTTCCATTACAGGCAAAAAAGAGGGCAGAAAACAAGAAGCAATTCTGCAAAGCCATACACATGGATGCGTTTGGGAATCTCAGTTGCAGCCCAGAACTGAACTTGTTTTCCAGCTGAACACCTCCAGATACACAGACAGAACAGATTAGTCTGAGGTTTCAACTAGGCAGGAAATTCTGCCCTCTCCCACCAGTGGAGACGAGGCCATGGTGAAGGATTCTGTGTGCTGTTCTTCTCAGGAGAAACTTTTAAAATCTTATTTTGGCTTGAACTGATTTTTGAGCCCCTGTGTACGGTATCACCTGTCTGTTCAAAGAGATCACATTCATAAGATCCTGCATTACTGTTGCGGATTCAGCTACACCTTTCATTTTATGTATTCTTGGATGGTTGTTTTTGTGGTTTTTTTTAAAGACTTACTTGAGGAAGTGTAAGTCACCTTTCAAACAGAAAGTGATGTGCAAGGGAATCTAATTCATTTCTCTCTCATTCTCTCACTCTCTCCAGAACTTGGTATGTTTAATGTTTATACAAACTCAACACAGATCCACCACCTAGAAAAAGAACATAAAACCAGGAAATGCAATATTGTGGACAGGAAAAAACCACTGCACTATTATATTGTGGAATAATCGTATCTAATAAATTATGTGCATCTTCAATATTCTGTAAATAAGTAATCTCATATGCCTTAAGAAGACGTATTTGTTCAGAAAAGTCAGTCTTCTAATCATCATCTTTCTCCTACAAACTCAAAAACATCATTTGCTGTATTTGAACATACTATTCATTCTTCCACTGACGTGATGCCAAACACTCAAAAATGTGATGAGCCACTACACAGGAGACATGCTCAGGACCATTTATCGAACTGAAACATCAACTAAAGCTTCCTTCAAAGGATCTCTGACTAAGGAAAACTAAACAAACAAAAAACAAGTTCTCCCAAACATAGGCACAAAGCAAAACAAAAAAGTGCTCATTTAGAGGACGTTTGTCCATACCCCAGAAGCAAGCATCACCTTGTCAATTCCTCAGTTCCTTCTTAGTAGTTCAGGAACATGCTCAGAGAGAAGAGATTTTTGAGCTGCTCCTAAGAAAAGTAAGCCCCTGAATACCGCTTATTTATCAAGGCCTCAGTCTCAAAGGGACACAAAATACGTCAACCCCTGTGGTAGCCACAATCGCTTTTGCTCCTCTCCTGGTCAAGCTTTTCACCAATTAACTCCTAGCATATTATCCAAACTCCTCATCACCTTTTTGCACTTTACTAGTCCCCAAGACAGTCCAGGAGCTTTCTTGTTTTATTTTTCTGGCTTCATTTTCAACCAGAAAACAGACACATCCAACCATACAAAACACAACCTCAGCTGTAAGAACACTCAAACCTGAATATTAGCTGCTCATCTGATTCTTTTCCCTTCAAATAAGAGTAGGCAATTGCTCTTTACCTCAATTTCCAAATGAACTCCCTCAATCCCCTCCATCCTAATTATGTGCTCTTCATGTCATCTGGTCCTCATTAAACTAAAAACTTGCTGAAGAGTTTCAAGACTGACCCATAAAGACAGAGGAAAATAAAAAGGAGTCATGCATATTCACTGACCTCAGGAAAGTCTGCTCTCATTTTCAAGTCGTCCCTTCCCATTGTATTTCCACAGATGCCTTCAAGATGTTCTTCCTTAGGGACGTCCAATAGCGTCTACCTCATCAGCAACCATACAACTCAAGTAATTGTCTTATAAACTTTGTGGTTAAAATAGAAATGAAAAAATATCCTTTACCGTGTTAGATCCATTTCTTTCATTAATGCTAAGTCAAAGAGCTAAGAAAAGCCACCAGCTTTCAGTGCAGATGCTCTCTGCCTGGCATTATTCATTACTGTCAACTTCATCACAGGACACAACCTCGAACAGTGCAGTACAAAACATGCGCAAAAATACACCTAATACAAAGATGGATAACTAAATCAAAACTACCTAAATTCTCAAACTCATCATATTGAGGTCCCGTTTTCCTCATTTATTTCTCACGGGTGAAGAAGGCTGATCCAGCAAATAGGTTAAGCCTTGGATTCAGAGAGTACACAATGAAGCAGATCCTCTGGGTGATATAGTAAAAATAAGTATGTTCTCTGAAAGAGTGATTCTGAGTGGTTTAGAAGAACGTTACGGAAGACCATGTGAGCAGCAGCATAACGACTGTGGCAGGAATCCTCACTTCAGCTATGTGCTTCATGTATATCCTCCAGAAGGGGAAATACTAACTCAGTTGCTCTTCCCTGCTCCCAAACAAGCAGGAATGAAGAAAAAGAGACAGAGATGCGGCAGAGCAGTACACATGGTGAATAAGCAGGACACATGCTTCATCACCAGACTTCCACCCCCACACCCAAAATACCTGGCTCAGGAGTGTACTTACATTCTGAGCTATTTCAGAAAATTCATGGACAAGTCACGATAACTATTTTTAGCAATTTGTAGTAAAATGGAATTTGTAGTAAAATTTGTGGCAAATATAAATAGAAAGGCAAGGAATTTAAATATGAGTAAGTTTTCACTTTAAAAAAAGGAGAAGGGTTCCCTGACAGGAAATCTATTCTAGAATATTTTCTAATAAACCAATCTTGGCAAATATAAGTATTTCAGAAATAGTTTACAATGTATCTTTGAGTGTAGCTTTTTAGACAGTTTCCCCAGAAGAGATCCCTGTGGAAAAACCTGTAAAAAGATGTAAATTTTTTTAACCATTTAGATGGCATAAAAGAGATGGGCAGCGTAGCAAATCCAGGAAGCAACATACATACTGCTGCTTTGCAGCGCTGCTCTGCAGCACCTCTGCCTTAACTTGATACAGAAAGATAATATTTCCTTAACTATACAATATCTAAAAGCAATAATATATTCAGCCTGGAGAAGGCTCCGGGGAGACCTTCCAGCCCCTTCCAGGCCCTCAAGGGGCTCCAGGAAAGCTGGGGAGGGACTCTGGATCAGGGAGGGGAGCCATGGGACGAGGGGGAAGGGTTTTACGCTGAAAGAGGGGAGATTTAGATGAGATCTCAGGAAGAAATTCTTTGCTGTGAGGGCGGTGAGCCCCTGGCCCAGGTTGCCCAGAGCAGCTGTGGCTGCCCCATCCCTGGAGGGGTTCAAGGCCAGGTTGGACGGGGCTTGGAGCAACCTGGGCTGGTGGGAGGTGTCCCTGCCCAGGGCAGGGGGTGGCACTGGGGGGGCTTTGAGGTCCCTCCCAACTCTAACCATTCGATGATTCTATAGCAGAAAAATAGCTTTTGCAGAAATATGTGTTGTTAATTTTGTTCTGTCCCTTAGCATGATCTGGAAAATGATGGAAGAGCTGCAACTGGCAGGAAGAGGAAGGGTCACCGGCCTCAAGCAGCACAAAGTTTTAGCAAAAGAGAGGAACAGCTCATGGGACAACTATGGACAACTACATCACTCTGTTCTCACTGTTTAACAGTTTAATCCTTTTAAAAGCAGAGAATCCTTCATGGAAGGATGTGTGCTCTGTTCTAGAAAATGGATTATCATCACATATTATTCGCCAGGTAGTTATGAATAAATCCTACATAACAATGCTCTCTCCAGGTTTGTACTTCATGATGAGCACATCTGACTTGTGCATCTCACTAGTTCTACTTATTTCTACTTCATTCTACTCTAAATTCAATTCGTTTCCTAGCTGACGTGAATGCCAACACTATTAGGAGAAAAGGAATCATAATAGATATGGCCAATTCAGATTAATACAGTTTGACTGAAGCTCAGTGTGAGCCACTCTTTCGACAGCTTTCTGCGGGCAGGCAGCGCGGACCCCACGGGCTGAGCATCACCTCCAGGAACACAATCAAAAGGTTGATGAAGTTCTCAGTACTGCCAGAACCCTCCCCGAAACATATACACCGCGTGTGCCACTTCACAGTTTTCATATGTGCTGAGCATTTTTGCCAAAATAAATGAATCTCTGCTCCCCCCACCCAGCCCCCTTAGAATTTTTAGCAAAATAGTTTTATTCGATCACTTAATAACAAGTTTTTGGTTTTGATGCTGACTTCTTTCATGTCTTTCTGAAAACATGATAGATCTTAAAAGCGCTAATTTTGTATTCAAGTTTCGGAGGCTCCATATGCCTCCATGTGCAACCAAGTAATTCGTCTGCAGCTGTTTAAGCACCAAATTTGTCAGTGACTAAACACTGAGACCACTTTATGTCATATACAACTTTCTTGTTTATAGCCTAATATGCTCAACTACCATCCAGACTAATTTCGGGCCCACATTTATATTCCACATAAAGTTTATTCATTTGAATATTCTCCTTGATCTTAGACATAGAAAATAGCAACAGACTCAACACCCCACCCTTTTGTTTTTATAGTGCACATTTTGTCTTCATTTGATAATTCTGCCATTTAACATAAAAGGACACACATACACCATGGTTTGAATACTGCAAACATCACCCCAGGCGAATGAATAATCTTACTTAAAGACACACTCTTTTTGGCACTAGAAGATGCAGCATCGTGCTCTAACGAGAAAACAGAAACACTGGCAAAACTGCAACACAGTCCTTCGAAGGAGGACTCAGTTTCAGAGACAACTGAAATCTTTTCGAATATAAAAAAAAACAAACAGGAATTAGGGAAGACAAGCATATAATGCACTGTCTGAATTGCTATGGGTTTGACTAGAAGACAGGTGTAACAACTAAACATACTTACGCCAGAAGAACTGCGCTATAAGTGAGATGTTACGCTGATGACCATAATACTTCAAACTCACATAACAGATAGATTATTAATTTAAACCATAATTTAATACTCATAACCTAAATTATGCAGAGGAATGCAGAACTCAGAAATACTGAAAAAAAAACCAGTCTACTTCTAAGGAATCTAGAAGTTTAATGTTACAGAACAGGAGAATAATGCAGGAAAGACTTCATCAATTACCAGAATTCACAATTAAAACAGGACATCTGATATTTTGCCTGGGAAAACAGAAATAAAGCGTCGAGCTGGACAGCATTCAGTAGTCAAACAACTTTGAAGACTACTGGGTCCTTTTGATAAAGACGACTGCACTGTGCAAATCTCCAAGGACTACGGATCTATATAATGGTACTAGAAATGTGATTATCTAAACCAAACAGGTTTCTACAGCTGCCTTTATGAGTTTTCTGTATCTCTTAATTTATTTGGGACATTCTTTGCCCATGGCAAAGCATCTTCTAATAGCTTGGTACTTAACCAGATAAAATGCAACACAACTGAAATGCAAACATTTTCCTCAATTTTCAACCAAAGCAAGGTCTCCTATTTCAAAGAAATAAGACTTTGAATTGGTAGTAAGAACTTTTTTAATTGATGCCATTGAGTGTACTATTAAGAGAATGATACTTAATCATCTGTATTTGCAATAAAATTTAATAGTTTAGCATAGCCAAGAACATAAAAAAATTACATTACTCATTGTGTAATAGTAACGTATTAAAAAAAAAAATCAGGAAAGTTAGCTAAAGACATTACGCTAGAAAAAATGAGTAGCAGGTAAATGTGTACTGCTAGATATTCCTGTCAAAATTATGGGCTACCTACAAGCACTTGTATGGTACATTAATCTCCTAAAGGCAAGGAAGGGACAAAATAAAATGCTCATTGAAATTTATTCTTTCAAATTTACCTCCTGATGAGCATTATCCAATATGCAATCAGTAACTATTTTTGCACCACATTTTGCACCACATTTGCACATTGTCGCAGAAATCCTGTGATGAATTAAGGTATCCATGTTTTATGGATGTAATCTTCCTGGAGCAATGAGCCCTGTGGCACTGGTGCAAATCAGAGCCCAGGCACTCCAAGTTCAGCACGTGGAAAAAGAAGTGAAACACCTTCTAGGAACTCTGCAGTTACGTAAGAAAGTAATATATTCTCCATGTCAGCATCCAACTACTTTAACCTTGTCCATCATTCTCTTCCTGACCTGTTTTTCTCATTTGCTTCCCTATCTCCATTTTTTTAACACATAAAGGAAAGGATTTGCAGAAAAGCACCAATCATAGCACTCTTGGCTCATTTCAAACTACTTAGTGTATCATTAGTAAGTGTGGCATGATATCACAAGAAGCAAAAAATAAAAAGCACATGATCTTTTATCTAAAGATAGAATAACTCATTTTTGAGTGCTTGACTGAAATTAATATGCTTTACTTTTTTAAATATTATTAAAACTTACTGTGCAGTTGCATAACATGCCATATTTTATCACAGTCATCTTCATGCACAATTACCCACTAACAAAATACTTCTGATATATACATGTAAGTATTTTATTAGAAGTAATTATAAAAAGTAACTAAAAAACCCCAACTGATTGACTTATTAAAATTGATACTTCTAATCTGATATGTGGTCATAAATGTTTCATTCTTAATAAGTAGGTTTTCATCTTTACAAATAATACTTGATGCTTATAGTGTATTGCACTCCAATTACCACACAAAATAGTTAATTAATTAAAGCAGACAGTAATGGTGAGATAGCAAGCACGCCAATAACACTGCAGACTCTCGTTATTATACAATAACATTTGACAGCTCTTAGAAAATGCTGCAAAACCTGTGCTAAAATCACATATAAGCACAGTACTCTATTAGTTTGCGTTCTGCAACTGAGGTCATTCCTGACATAAATCGCATTTATTTGATCTGTGTGGCCAGAAAGAATAAGGAGTCTCCAGCCATGCCCCTCTCCTCAACAGCAAGATGCCAAAAGGGCTACAAGATAGAAAAATTATTCTCAACCAACAACAACAGATGAATGTCTGCAGAGAATACTTTTCCAGAAAGTAATTAATAAAAAAATAAGTTAATAAATAAAGAGTATCTAATCGACAATACTGTGTGGTAAAGAAAACCTGTGTAGGGTGCTCAGATTCTCTACTTATATTGAACACCTGCCATATCCTGGGGTTTTGAGCTTATGGATTCTCGTAAACTGCACTTACTCAACCAGCCTATTGATTTGTGAAACAACTGCCTCATTCCTGTAGGGAGAAAAGAAACAAAGGGTGATATAGGAGGGAAACTCTGGTAAGAACTCTGGTAAGTATGACTGCCTTCAAAACTCATTGCTCAACAACGGCAATCATTGCCATACAAAAGCCTCACCCGCCACAACTTCATTTTCACATTTTGTAAGTAGGCTAGCCAACTTTCTGCTTCCCAAGTAAACAGGTCTGAATCTTGAATCAATTTCTTATGTTTTAACTATATCACAAAGGCTGATCAGAAGGAACAAGGTTGTGATGCCTCTCCGGGGATGAATGTTTTCCTGTGAGCTGGTGCCTCTGTGTATGGGCTGGAGGGGAAGACGGTAGCTCGCCCACTGGACTAACAATGAGATCATAGGGACCATTAGGGAAAAAATGTCCAAAGCCACATTCAATTTTTCCTCACCACCTAAAGGATGCAGAGGCTGCTTAAACACGAACAGGGACAGAAGAGACTTAACATTTCATCTGTTTTAAAGGGAGGTTTGGGATGGTTCCGCCTTTCCCTACAAGGGAGTCATGATTTACTACGAGCACATCATGATCTCAAAACAGGCCAACTGCTCTCATACAGAGGTAACACGTTTCTTCCGGTTCCTCCATCCACGCCCTCTGTGTTTCCACAATTTTTCATCCCATGTACTGAGAACCTCCTTCAGACTATATTTCTACTTAGTTGTATAAAATATGAGTAACTGAGGACTATAATTTAGTACTTTCTAGAGGAATACTTCAGAAAGATTGGGTCTTCCAGTCTTTCAGAAGTGGGTAGGAACATTAAAAAGCTCTGTTCCCCTAACCTCATCCTGGTGCAAAACAGTGCATTTCATGTTCCTGTCATGTTCTTCTCTCAAACCTGAGCTGAGAGTCTGTCAGAAGATTCTGAAAAACAATGGGCAACCATTGTGCAGCTACGCAACAAAAACAGACACACACCTTTAAAAAATCCAGCAAAACAAAGCAGGGACAAAGAACTCAACCAACAACACGGATGGATACAAAACAACCTACAAAAGTTAAAAGCCAGGCTGTAGCTCTTGGCCATGGCACTCAGGACTGCAGAAGTTAGGAAAAAAAATTGCTTCAGAACATGTTTCCTATTGAAAAAAACTGAATGAGTAGAACAGAAACATGCTGGGAAAAGTCCCTACTCCCACTTTCAGGTAAAGCAAAGCAGCATGACAGGCTGGCTGCGGAGGCAGCGATGTGAAGATTGGTGCCCAGTTTCCTGAGCTGCTGTAGGCCCCGAGGCACTTACTGACACGCTGCTGGAGCAAACTTTGTTTTGGGGAAAAAGGGATTCAAGCACAGAGAGAGTTCCATGCTTCTGGAACAAAATACTTCAAAATAGTAGCAGCAAGCTAAAAAACCTAAAGCAAACAAACTTATGTCAGGCATTTTTCACAAAGTGAAATTTAATTTCCCAAACTGCTCTGGGGTCTTCTCTGTACTTAGGACCCAAGTTTCATCTTAGGTAGACAAGCGTGCTTTTTCTACCTCTGATCGTATGTTTATGTTTAAGACAAGTCCCATTCCTGCTTAGGAAATTCCTAAGTTCTATGACAATCTGTTAATGACACATGCACACTGGTACCAGAAACAGTTATAGTAACTGGTAATTGCAGAAAACCAGGTATGTCCATAAAACTATCAAGTAGGCTGAAGCAAACATCAAATAACATCATGCATACAAATACTTAAAGGGTGGGTGTCAGGAGGATGGGGCCAGGCTCTTTTCAGTGGTGCCCAGTGACAGGACAAGAGGTAATGGGGACAAACTTGAGTGTAGGAAGTTCCACCTAAACACGAGGAGGAACTTCTTTACCTTGAGGGTGGCAGAGCCCTGGCACAGGCTGCCCAGAGAGGTGGTTGAGTCTCCATCTCTGGAGACATTCCAAACCCGCCTGGACACGTTCCTGTGCAACCTGCTCTGGGTGACCCTGCTCTGGCAGGGGGGGTGGACTAGATGATCTCCAGAGGTCCCTTCCCACCCTATGATTCTATGATTCTATGAAATGGTAAAATTTGGTAGGACGAAGTTACCAGATTTCAGACACTAAAAACCTGAGTTATTTGTTAAAAGTTACTTTAAATCACCAAAGTCATCAAAAAACCCCACCTTCTCTAAAAACAGATTATTATACTTTCCATATGCTGAACAAGTTTTCTTTTTCCTTAGCAAACCTCAGCTCCTTATTAGTTCTCAGTAACTTCTGAAAGTCTGTTTCATGGACTGTGCAAATTTTGTAACTTCTGTGTTAAATAAAATATCAACCAGCACCTGAAAATGAGTTTGTCGTAATTCTTTCTTTCTCCCCCTGTATCTTGGACTAAATCAAGAGAAAGACTCCATTCAGTAACTGTTAAGCCCTTACACTGACTGCACAGTGAGAGAACCACGCAGTGCAGGAAAGCGCACCACAATTTTCACCACACAGAGCAGACTCTTGGCTGAACCTAAAACTTGTCTGTTAACCCAGTTCTTGACCTCCCTTAAAATGAACTCTTCTCAGACACAGGTTCTGTATCCTAATCACACCCTGTCAGCTTTCCTTATAAGAGCTCTTTAAGCAACCTCAGGCAAAACTGCTGCCTCATTGGCCTACCAGAAAAACAGTTTGTTCCTCATTTATACGGTACTTCTGCAGCTGAGCACACACACCTTGCCACCACTGCTCCTGCCCGAAGGAATCCACACACATCGGCAGTCTGGGGACAATGGAGTATCAGTGATGCATTACGCTGGATGCCCTCCCTACATGGTGTTAGCAATAAAAGTAAAAAATCTCTTCCAAGTGCTGCAGCTGAATGCCACTCCGCACAGAATGGAAGCTTTCTTACCAGATAAGTTCCTGTATGCCTACAGAAGAACTTCACCTTCAAATCTTCTCCAAATACTTGCCTTACATTAATACACGAAAATCTGGGAAAGCAGTAACATTCATTCCACCTTGATTTCCCCTTGAACAATGGATTTTACACCTAATGAAAGAACAGTGTCTGAAAATAAAAACTTTTGATACGTTTGTACAGTCTAGCTCATCTATAAAATGTCTTAATTCCTAAGGGACCAGTAAAGCCCATTAACAAAACTAGTGCTAATATTCTGTGAAAAACACTAAGGTAAAACTAAAAATCTTACGACTGCTTTGTATTATACTAAAAGCAACACTACTGTAATTAAAACACAGCCTCTACAGCATGTTAAATTAGCTGTTTGGAAGTTCATTATCTAACAATGAAGTGACTAGAACTGGTATTTAAGCTAAAACATGTTTAGCACCTTTCAATTATGAAGGGCTGCATAGAGGCCAGCACTGCTACCCGAACAAATGCACTCCCTCCAGCCGTGGGTGCAAACTGCTGTGCCTCGGGCGATGCACACGACAGCCAGCCCTGCTCAAACGCGTGGATTATTTTGAGGTGAGGACGCAGTGAGCCAAGAAGCATGCAGAATCACTGCCACTGAGATGATTACAGCCAGATTTAGACACAGCGGGGCCACGGAACGCCATGGTTTTGGAGCCTCCCGTGCACAGGAACAACATCTGGAGGGTCACCTCAGTCCCACAGCTCAGGTCCTGCTCCAAAGAGCCTCCCAGATTTCTCTCGCTCTAATTATTCATTCCCAAAGTCCAACTGGAAGCATGCTGAGTGTGAGCAGCCTACACTAATTTTAGGACCTTAGATCCACTAACTACAAACCCTCCAGTACGTTTTGTCTGTCCCCCAAAGACAAATCTTTTTTTGTGCTTCAAAGCATAATACAGAAGCAACAATCCTTTAAAAGACAAGAAAAACTACTGTAAAGAAGTACTTGAATGAATAGGGAGGAGAATCTGCATATGAGGGGACATTTAAGCACCTCTGACTGAGATTTCACATAAACTGACAGCAAAGTGGGAATGTCTCACAGTCAATGCTAACGAGGATTCCTTACCCCTCCTTATGGATTTAAGCAGCTCATGCTGTGGTGCAGAAAAGCACCTACCATGATCCAGGATCCGAGGCTCCAGAAATTTCCTCAAGGTGATGCACCTGGACCGCTGGAGGAGGGAAAGGGGCCTCCCTTTCTCCCTGCAGCATCTTCTCTGATAAAGTTACTCGCCTCAGCAGCCAGAGATTCTGACTTAAATGATCTCTGTGTTTGAGGAACCTGAACCTGTAATTCCCATCTCAAAGGGAACTTCAAACCATCAATCTAATAAGCAAGTTAATTAGAAACACCAGATTTACGTGTTTGGACCAAGCAGACCAAACACAGAATCACAGAACCATTTAGGTTGAAAAAGACCTTTTGGTGAAGACATTGTTCCTACTCTCTAATTTAACCTCCCCTGGCACAACTTGAGGCCGTTTCCTCTTGTCCCATGGCCTGTTCCTTGGGAGAAGAGCCCGACCGCCCCTGGCTGCACCCTCCTTTCAGGGAGCTGTGGAGAGCGAGAAGGTCTCCCCTCAGCCTTTGCTGTGTTGTAACTTCACAACACTTTTGAGATAACAATAAGTAATACTATGCGTCAGAGAACAATGCCAGCTGAACGTCTCAACTGAGCTTTAAAAAAAACCCACAGAACATTTATTTTGTAATAATTTTAACTTAAGAACACACTCCTACAAGTATTTAGCACCTCTTACAATAAAACATTTGAGAGCAATAATTCACAGTGGTGTAAAAATCATACACTCTAAGGAAATACCATAACATGAGAAATTACTGTAAAATTTTGCCTAATGAAGTAAAACCAAAGCTCAAAAGCAAATTCTTAACTGTTTCCTTTGCAATGAAGACACCCAGCAGGTACACTGAGGAATTACCCATCTCATAGCTTTGAATTTCTAGTAATCCTAGAACTAACACGTTAAACCCCGAAACATCTTATTTTAGTGGTCCCTAGAAGCCTGTGTGTATTTTTAACATTCATAATGTGCCCTGCTGGTTCTCCTGTTCCCAGGACTTCTATGGAGCACTGCAGTCAGTAATTGCTGCTCTTCTGCCTCTCAGATAATTACATTCTTCCCCCAAAGTGGAGTTTGGAAAGGTGTAATTTCCTGAAACACAGGTTTGTTGCCAAATAGAAAACATGCCTTTGAAAGAGTTTTTTGGTGCTGGGTGATGAAACAACCCCTTTACAAAGGTTAATTTCTACACTTCAGAACTTAGAAAGGTTACTCCCTAGCACCCCTTGCTCCCTGCACCTGTTAAATGGTGCATTACCTTTGCTTTCTGTAAACTTCTGACCAGAAAAAAAAGAGTCTAAAATAATAGCACTGGGAAATTCCAAATAAAAACCTCAAATTTTACAAATCATACTCTGTGGGAGTACTAACAGCTTTAGGAACTGCATGCCTCAGGCAGCTGATAATACTTTTGTTGTAATTACGCACTCTCATATTTATATTATTAACTGAGTTTGTTTGAAATTCACAAAGCAATATGAGAATCAACCATTCGTTCCCACATTTTAAGGACAGATGCAGATTAGCTATCATGGAAAGCTTCTAACCAAGCCAGAAGAACACATCAGAGAGCTAAGACGTGTGGGAACCAAAGGAGATCTGCGAGGTGTTTGCATTTGGACCCATCAACCATTAGATCCGAAACAGACTCTACATCTAAAGCAGCTTGTGTCGGCTGTGTGAAAAGGACAGAGATAGCAACAGGGAGCAGGCCACTCCAGTCAAAAGGTACATAGAAGTGACTGCGTGCCGGACATACAGACAACACACACGTGTTTGCAGAGATACAAGGCCTGTAGAAACACAGGGCTATGTATTTTTCTGTGGTCCAACATTAAGTTCCACTTTACATAAACTTGTAAGAGTGGGATCAGTAGGAGATGGTAGAGTCAACACAAATATTTGGTAGAGTTACAAGTACAGCTCCTATTTTTAACCAACTGAGAACACTTGAATGCTAATACATAATATTCTAATAGAAATTGAACACATTTTTGACCACCATATTAATAGAGTTACATTAATAGAGTGGCGCAAGGAATCATTAGCTTTCCAACATTCTCAAATTTAAGTTTTCTGATAAGGTGTTCCGAGAGTTGACCACAGTAACGATTCAAGAACTCTGGGAATGACTATTAGCCGCGCTCATCTGTGGCTTCTCTGCACCCTGAACAACTGGGACAGGCACAGGCGGAGGGCTGTTTTCCTGGGTAGCAGACTCTACAAATAGAGGAGGATACTACGTAACTTGCTAGCTAGCTTGCAGCCACTAATAATAAAACACAAGTGATAGTCACACCTAACTAAGCCAAAATACGATGTCTAGAAAAGACTAGGCAGGACAGCCAAATACATTGTCATGCTTATATCACAATGGACATATCACAGACAAATTCCTTAATATGCTGTCCAAAACATTTGCATTTAATTTTACATTCATACCTTTCTATTGATGACATACATAGGTAACATCCATGATTTAACAAAAGGGCCGGAAGCAGATAGTACATCTGTTCATTTTAAAAACATTTCCAGGAATGCAGAAACCCACAAGAACACTGAAGAACTTTTCATATGAATGATGAAAAAAATAGCAAAACATTAAAACTGGCAACTGATTATTCCCAAGCACAGAGAACAAACAAAATTGCTCAGACGCAAAATGACGATACAGTAAGTGAGATGTGTCAGTCACTACTCAACAAAGCTGAACTTAAAACTGTTCAAATTACTTATACTCATTTCTATACAGAGGGAGAAAAAATGTCCCAACTCCAATCTCCTTCACGATTTTTTTTTTTCCTTTCTCAAGCATTGAATTATATCAGGCATTTCAGGGTTTTCGTTTACAAATCCTTCCAAGCCTCTGCTTTCATGTATATAAACCTGTAACATATTAAAAATTAACGCACTTGCTCCTAGAAACTAGACTCCCAGTATGCATTGTCTCTGGAAGGAGCTGGAGAGGAACAAGAGTCTGCCATATGAGTTTGGGGAGTCCTTATCAAATATTCAGTCAAACTAATTCCTGGGAGAACGTGAATTTTTAAATATGATTTTAAATGTACAGGAGTGCATTATACCTCTCTGCTAAAATTTTTATGAACCACTCACTTTGAATATACACGTGATGCATTTGTTTATGAATAGACGATTTCAAAGTGCATTACATATATACATATTTAAAAGATGATTTAATGTGAGCTTGACACACATACTAAAAGTAATTTTAAAACAGTTACTATAACTGTTTAATGAGTAGCTCTGGACAGGGAGGGGACTGGGTTTACTATTTTCCATCCTTTGCTCAAGGGCTATAAATTTAATAAAATGCAAGCTGAAATGCAAAATAGCTACTTCCTACTAGCTACACAACCGCAGTAGCAACGTAGACTACACAGAGAACTGTAATTGAGCATTTAAGTAACAGGTGAATCTCTGATGCTCAGAATTTGTGAGCATAGACCACAATGTCTATGACAGGCCAAACAATGAAAAAGCTGTAAGATTTGCTTACATTTCAGCAGGAAGGACACAATAGAAAACAACAGATCAGTTTTGGAGTTAGAGTGCTTCAAAAAAATTTTAGAAAATTAATCATTTTCAAGTCTGTATGAAATTGCGATGGCATAAACTGAGAGTTGAAATGTGCTGTACTACTGCTCTCTTGTCTTACCCAGCAGACAGAAAACGTAGGACAGACAGCTTTATGTGTCGAGATACTGCAAAAACCTCTGGGGAACAAATCAATGAAAAACTGTTCAGATTGCCTTACCCAGGCAGATGCAATCATGACAATCCCTGTGAGATCCTCCAATATTTGGGATATCAAAGGAACTGTATGACACAGGTGGATCAAAGTTTACAGACGGCAGACACCGGAGGAGATCCGACAACGGCCAGCCCAGGAACAGATTCTAGACTGGTTCCTGCAACAGTCCTTACAATTAATCTGCTGGTGAATGAAGCCCCTCCTGAGGGATGCTGAACACCTCCAAAGTCCTTTGGTTTCTATTCATGGGTGGGGGCACACAGAAGGGAGCTGCTCTGAAAAGAGGTAGTTTTAAAGGAGTTATGTTATCCATAATAAACTCATTTGTGCTGATGAAATCCTGATCACTTAACAAAAGCATTGCTTCCGCAAGCCAGAAGAAATTCCAATGCTCACAAAAATGCCAGACCTAGACGGGACACCATAAGCGCAGTAAAGACAACAGGCCATACCTTTAAAGACTGAAGATTGAGCTTTCTGGCATATCTTTATTTTGCTTTTACCTGTTCTATTACTAACTGTTTATCTTCCGACGAGTACCTAACCTTATCTGAATGTTTTTCTGGCCAAGCAACCATCAACCGCATATCCTCTGCAATGTATCTAGCTACTAGCCATAAACTGGGCACAAAATTATGTATTCAACTCAAGTAATCTACAAAAGGTACAATATATGCAGTAAAACTCATTATATGATCTAACAGATCTGGGATACAGGATATTCATTTAAAACCACTGCATCACCAATCACTGAAGCAAACGCTTTAGCAAGTAAGCTCTTTCCAGGTGCTTCTTCTAAATAATGGCCATATATCCCTTTTTGGGTGACGGTTACAGTAAGTAATAGTAGTAGAGAATGGCTCTGCTCTAGTTAAGGTTTAGTGTTTAGTAAATAGCCGTTTACTATTCAAAAGGATTATTCCTCCAAACTCAACATGCATATCAGCTCTACTTTGCTGATTCATTTCAACCTCTGGGATTCAACAGGAAAATTAAATGAAAAGTGGTAGCAACAGCTGGTAGAGTTACCTCCAACTGCACAACGCCCTCGGCCTGAAGGAGCACTGAGTGGAAATCGGGCATTTGTGGTGTTTTCATGCTCCGGTCATCACCCAAACAGCAGGGTGGTACTGACTGGCACTCAGATTTCCTCAAGCTGCGAACAACTGGTAAGGCTCCTTAGGTACAGTTGCCAGGTTTTTGTTTTTAATTCATTAAATAAAATCTCAGAAAACTTCAACACAACTAACAGATGGATTAAAAAAAACACAAACAAAAAACATTGTTCTATACGCAGAGAGTGAATCATGGTATTACTGTTCGTGCAGAGCCCAGCAATATGCAACTGTTACTCCTAAAAATTATGTCAATACAAGGAAACATGTAGAAAAACCAACCTCTAATAAGCTGTGCAATATCAAAATATTTCTTTATCTTGGGGGGAAGGAGGGGGGAAGTTATTTAAAAAAAAATAACAAAAATAATCAAAACTCAAGCAGATCCATAGTGGTCTTTATACAAAGCATGCAGGCAACGACTAGCTATTTAAGTGAAATACAACACTGCCAACAATCATGACCAAATCTGGGCTGCAACATTAAATAAAGTGTCCCATTACCCAAGGAATATGGTTCTAGAACCAAAGCAGAAAGAGGAGAGAGAAAGCAAAGAGTTTCCCAGGTAGTCTCTTAGTTCTTGAATGTGGTAAGGTGACCTGGTTATAAACCATATTCAAGGGACTGCACCCAGGAGGTACCTCCCCGTCCTGCATTTCAATATTTCTGCCCTTCTTCCTCTACTACTCTCAGGTGTGCTGTATGTCAAATAGTTACATTTTCTGTAAAGTGTAATAGTCTCTCTTCGGCGTTGCATATGCAGCTGCAAATTACTATCTTTCCCTCATTCCCTCGTTTTGCAAAGATAATGCTTTAACCCCAGCCTCATTTATAATTGTGTCCTGACTGAAGGCATGGTTTTCCCCCAGTTCAGCACACCTTCGTAACGGGACACAAACAGTAAGCAAACTCATTTATCTATGTGGGAAATCCATCCTTTTGGAGTCCAACTCTGAGACGTTCTGAACTCAGGCAGAAACCTCCAACATTCCACCAGAGCCACAGGCCCTGTGGGAGCTCAGCACCTCTCCGACTAGACCCTCAGCAATTCGGAGCTTGGGACACATAAAAAAGAAAGAAAAAGAAAAAAAAAAAAGAAAAAAGAGAAGAATGTATTTCGTAATTCAAGCTCTTACAACACATGAATGCAGAATGACCTACCATTGCTGTAAACAACTATTCTGTCTACAGTGCAAAAGGAGTTCTTGTGCTTTAAAGTTCTTCTGACTTGGGTATATAAATTGTAGGATTAAAGGCTATCTGCTCATTTAAGTAAGGTACGGATCTGTCAAAAATGTCATGTTTACATCAGTGGAAAGTGCAATGCCAGTATATCCCTGCTACATACAATTTCTTTCTAGAAACGTCAAGGAAAGTATGATGTATAAATAATTCAGCTTTTAAAAAGTATGCTCAAACCTATTTAGGGATATCATATGCTCTCTGTAGAAGAACGCCCTTTAGACTCGATCAGGTTTAACATACAATATAATATACACATTATGAAAAACAGAGGAAGCAAGCATGGTCTGATTCGGTGAGTTCTACCCCATAATATTGAGAAAAGAAAAAAGATCAGAAAAACCTGTACAAGTTTCCACTGACGCAGCAATTTCAGAACATAAGACTTCACAGGACTATGAAACCAGACACCTTGACTGTCCTGCAGCACCCACGGACGCACACTGGTCTGACCCTGTGTCCATCGCTGCTTGGACAAAACGGAGCCTCCCGAGGTGCAAAGGGATTGCAAGTCTGCTATACACCATGATAGGCTGCTCTCAAAGCTAATTATCCTAATAAAAATAATTATATATGCCTTTTTACATAACAAGAACCAAAGGCAGGGAGCTCTTTCCCCACTTGATTATGTGCCCGCATTTATGTAATGTTGCGGAAGCAAGCAAGATACTGTCTCCCTTTCTCCTACTCTCACCACGAGCAATCCTGCAGGGAAAAAATCTACTGAAGAGACACTTTCTGCTCTGCTGGGGGATTCCTGGATTATAATCTTTCTCCACCTTCCTTTAGGTAAACTGAACTCTACGGTTTTCTCTGTTTGGCATTTCTTCAGCCTGCAAATTGCTTTTAAGACAACACAAGACTCGGTTTTTCAACATCTTCCTGAAGACGCAGACAATGTGTGCAATATTCCAAAGTCCTTCTCAGATGTTCCTTACTCATAGCTGAAATCAGCTCTCCTCGCAGGCAGGATCTTCAGTTTTATACATCTCAAGGTCACTGTAGATCAGTTTGCTGCAGTGTTATACTAGGTCCTCTCACTAAACTGCTTGCTGACTCCTATTTCCCTTTTGTGATTTCTCCTTTCCAGGACACTATTCCCCTCTTACAGAGATGAGAACTGCATTTCTCATCCCTCAGTGCATAGACAAATAACAATTTTGACTGTATTTAAAAACTGCTCTTTTTTTAAATGAGGCTACTTCCCAAAGTCACTCAAGCTGTCATCTATGCCTTTCTGCAATGTGTCGCCTGCCAATTTTATTAACAGCAAATGTATTTACTTCTAGATCATTAAATAGTGTGTTGGAAAGCATTGGATGGAATGCTCTGAAAAACCTCAGCAAAAATATTTCTGTTCAGTGATGCTAGAAAATGACTATTTTTTGTGCATGACTATTTTTAATATGAGTTTTAATGATACTGTGCACCGAAAATTTTTAGCTATAATTGTGCCGTATCAGATCAGCTCCCTGTGGTGCTGTCACTGGCATGAAACAAAAAGGCTAAGTTTATGCCTCCAATCTCCCACTCCTGCCCTGAGCAGAAGCTCAGTAACATCCAAAGCAGGGTACCAGCGCTCTCCCGTGCCCCTCCTTGCCCCCGCTGGATGGACCACTGGGGACCTCCTGCGCACAGTGTGTCACCAAGCTGCTGCAGTGGCACTGCAAGAGACATCCTGACACCTCGGCTGTGCAGGGAGAGGGCCGCATCTTGCATTTTAAAATTACACATTTCAAAGATGCCCCCTGGGTGATTCCTTTCCTGATAAGCTTCAACAATGCTGCTAGATGCATACCAACAGGAGCATCAGTCATGGACTTTTGTTCAGTCTGCCATTATATACTGCATTTAAGCATACCAGATTTATAAGACGAAGCCACTCCTTTCATTCTGCTTTTAATAATACACGCCAAGAGAACTGAGCGCCAACATCTTGCCTCTGTAAACATTATTTCTCATCTAGATTATCCTTTCACATTTCATATTTTTAAGTGTTTCAGCAGTCACTTGAACGTATGTAATTAAGACCAGTTTCTGCTCCTGGACAACAATAAAATTGTAATAAGCTACATTACCTTACAAATCTTACATTAGTTATGATCTCTAATGAGAAAATATTGTTATAGTCACAGAAGAAAATGCTACGGGCCATCAATAGCAAATTATGAACTCCAACATTACATGGTGAATGCATCTTGACACATTCACAGACAAATCTACTGCAATTCTTTACAGACAATTGCCCTGTCAAAGGATTATTTGTTTTCATAATTCATCAGTGACTAAAACAAAGACTTACTGAGACCTCACAATAAAGCTGCTGACTGTGAATGATTCAGTTTACAGCTCCTGCTATAGAAGCAAAGGCGAGCGAGACCAGGGCAGCAGCCTACCACCACCCAAAGGGGCAGCATCTGCTCTGCGTGAAATGCGAATGGGTGTCACATGCAGATTTGGATTTGGATTTCCTATACATGCACAATAAAAATGCTTTTTAAATAGTTGTAATAATAGAATTCCCCCTCCCCTCCAAATAACTTGAAGAAGAAAAAAAAACTATCTAGAAACACTTTTAAGACTGAAAAGCTGACAAATCTCAGTCTTCCACAAGAAAAGATGAGGTCAAACCTAACCGAACATGCACCTCTAAAACAGCTTGTAAAAATGCAGTTGTCAAAACCTGAAAGTTTCTGGGATTAACACCATTTCACCTTGACTCCAGTCACATCATCTTCGAAGACATTCAATAAACCCTGAAAACTGCATGTTGGAAAACTGGTATCAGGGTATAGGGCAGCATGGTAAAACTCCATGGCCCAAGGAAAATAACCAGTCATGACTGAAAATGAGAGAGAATGCGAGATTGCGAGAAAGTCGTTTCATCTAACAGCAAGAAGCTGCAACTGGATGCTACCGATACAAACCTTGCTCAGAAAATACAGTATCCAGTCACAGGGCCACCCACAGGGGACCACTGACACTGCGGTGAGACACTGAACATAATCCAACCAGAAAAGGCATTCAGAGACCAGAAGTGCTGATCGAAGCCATCAGAGAGAGTCTGAAGCAATGAAACACGCAGTAAGCGTTTAGACTAGTTCTCATCCACTACCTAGGAATTCTGGTTATGATGACTTTCCTATGCAAATGTAAGGCGAAGCACAGCATCTACACAAATCTAAAATGTCAGATAGCGCTTCAAATAGTTGCTTAATTGTGCTTGCCATCAAAATATACAACGAAAGAAAGCAATCTGCTTTTTCCATTAGAATCCATGCAAACAAAAGAAATAGAAAATCTGCAAGCAAATTTTAAAGATGAAGTTATTTTTATACATATTCATCCCTCAAGTAGTTTTAAATGGCTCACGAGATCTTCCACGTTTTCATGAACAGTATGAAATTATCTAGTACTCTAATCAGACTTAATACTTTAAGCATCACTTCGCAGACAGGGATCTATCTTATTTCAGATATTCTTACAACCGTTTCCATTTTTAAAAAGAAAGAAGGAAGGAAGAAGGAAAAGTCAGCAATTATAGCAGCAGAAGTTGAAATCCCATGACTATAGTTCTGCTTTTAACTTCACATGGCATCAAACAACTTCTCTTCATAGAAGACACAGGGTATCACATCCAGCTAGCTAGCGCTGGCTGCGGCACACACAGCCTTGCAGTCACTTAAGATTTCAGTGGGCACTCAGGGAACAATTTGAGTCATCTGCTCACTTTTGGCACCGAAAGACACAGATGTTTACAACAGTAAGAATTCATTAGTAATGCTTATTAAAGTACTGCCAGTACAACAATTCTGAAATTGTACACATTACCAGTAAAAGCA
The DNA here is from genome assembly GCA_013398915.1 of Dromas ardeola. Classification (NCBI taxonomy): domain Eukaryota; kingdom Metazoa; phylum Chordata; class Aves; order Charadriiformes; family Dromadidae; genus Dromas; species Dromas ardeola. The sequence continues at coordinate 44,628 of VYZM01015753.1, read as the reverse complement.
TTGCCGCCATTCACTTATAAACCACCACTGAAACCGCCAAAAAAATTAGTTTTAAAAAACCTAAACAAACAACAAAAAAATCCTAACTGTTCATTTGCTAGAAACAAAGGATGGAAATTACAGAAGAGAGGTCAGATTAAAATTCCAGTGTCACCGCAGCACACTCTTCTGAAGGATTTACAGCTGCGGTTTAGTGAGCAATATCAGTACTATGCTCCTCATCAGTCACAAGGAATAGTCTGCTGGCTTATGCCTCTATGGTTACCTGAAAAGCGCGTTCAAAATATTTTCTAGAAATATGGCTATAATACAATTTTTCTCCTTTGAAAAGTAAGCAGTACTTCATTTTACTAATGTTAATCTTCAAGTGACAGGCAATGCAAGAGCGTTATCTGTAACCACTCTTAAAGAACTATTTTCTCTCAAAGACTGCTTGTAAGTTTAATTAAACAGACAATTAGTACGAAGAAGCATAACTTACATAACACACTGGACTTTCTTTCAGAATAATTATCTAACGATACAGTTAAATACAACTGAAACAGTGGCAGAGTTTATTCATGCGTATCACTGCTCCAACAGATCTCCATCTCCCTCAAACACGCTTTATGCCCTATAAGAGAGGAAAGTACAGCGGTGGCTGAAATACTCTCCGTCACTACCACTATTGCGTCTTGCCCACGGAAGTGAGATACTTGCTAACTAGTAAAATACATGGCATCTGCCCCAGAGAGTTTCCTTACTAGATTAAAGATGCTGAAGGAGTTTTGATTTTTGACTATAAATAGAGCCCTGGTTTAAAATCTGCCTACTTAACAACTTTCTCCCCATCAAGCTTCTGAGAGGCGGCAAGCCAAGCTCTTCTCCCTGTCCCGTGTTTAATTTGAGGAGGCAGCTGCTTAGAGTCCTCTGCCTTCATGGGCAGGACCAGCTGCTCAGGAATACATGGAAGAAGTAACCTTCTACTTTCATGCCCACGTACCCACAGTATTAGAAGCATCACAGTGCACAGAGCCTCTGGATCTTTAAGGCAGTCTTAAAGTCATGTCACTTCTCCCTCATTCGGAAAGGTAGCAAGTGAATCAGTTTCTCCATTTGTATGATAAGGCACTATTTTGCCACTAAAATGCAATCCAACTGCATATTTTTAACATATTAATTCATATTTTAGGACAATGGACTGGCTCACATCTCCTCCACTACACTTGATACATATTAAAAAAGTTTCTGTTCAACAGAGCACTTCATCCCAGGCAGAAAAGTATTTGCCAGAATTCTGTCCTGGCTCTTTAAGGTAATCGCCCTACAGGACCGGGGCTAAATAAACACAGTACACTCATAAACAAAGCTCTCAAAATTATACAACAGCATCAGCACACTCCTTTGAGTAACTCAGAGAGGAATGGTGGGATGTCTCAGTGTTCTCCTGGTGTCACACATGGCATATGCTTTTCCTCCTTGGTTCTGTGATAAAACATTTTCCCTTGCTGATTGCACAAAAGAAATTCAGATTCAGAGTTTGACAGAGGCATGGAAAGTATAAAAACATGAAATCACCACCACCAAGAGACAGAGATTTAGAGTAGACTCTTCCCAATGCAATGTAAGTGGAGAGCAGTGGAACCTCAAGTTTCTTACATTGTAGCATTGATGTACACAAATGAAAATGTACTTTATGCATACACATACCCCTGCATGTAAACATACAAATATACATGCATAGCTTTTTAGTTATTTCCAAAAAACCCACATCTGGAAGAGCCAGAAATCTCTCAGTGGAACAGATCTAAACTTGAGCACATCAAGTTACCTACCTGCCAAGTTTATATGGTACAAAAGTACGTGTACTTCCTGAGGAAGTGCTCCATGCACAGATGCCCTCGGACAACTCAATAGTTAAAGAAATATATATGTAATCTGACATATACATGCATATATATATATATATATTTTATAAGAAAGATGTTTGCTTTCAGAGAATGACCAGAAAAGAATTACTGTAACTCAGTGCAATTCACTATTTTCATTATTTATCTATTCAACAGAGATTCAGAATACACCTACTGGGTTTGAGTAAAAAATCAGCAGGATCAAAAATACTTCTGGGAGTGAAGAAACAATGGGGACCGGCTTTTGTTTGGCACCGGAATACAAACCTGTGCAACTCTTCCCTTATATGCTTAAAATTACGCAGATGTTAAAGTATTTTACCAGAGTGAGGTCAAAGTCATAAATTAAACTTCTACAGTGGAAGACTTGCCTCATTTAAGTAAAGATGATTATTTTGAGACTCTGTTCCACTCCAGACATCTAATGAAGTAAATTTGTACTGCACTTCATTTTGGATGACGGTACAGTGCAAACTTTGGCATTTATTATTATTTAAACAATAAGCTACACAGTTTTCCAAAAGCAGAATCGAGTCTCCTAGTCTTGGCCGAAATTCCGTCCATTTTAGGTGTGAGGCACCAGCCGCAACTGGCTGAGATTTAACTCAAGCTAGCTAGGTAGGCTCAACTGTGGAGCCAGGTTTAGCCCCACCTGAATAAACTGCCAAGAGAAACTGCATCAATAGTGGTGCTGGGAACACAAGCCGAGATCCTTACTGTTGAAGCTACAGTATTGATAGAGAAATTGGTGGTTAATAATTTTTACTACTATAACACTGATGGGTAAGGTATACTATTATCATAGCAACAGAAGCAGAAAGACAGCACTTGTTGAAATGATTTCAGGGAGTGAGCGGCAGCATCCAGGTTTCCCAGCATGCAGATTAGCACCCTCCGCGCAGAAACCCATTACCTGTTAACAGAAGAGACTTAACACTACGGGAATGTACACAAACAAAATAGGTTTGTCACAGGTCAGGAAGAGTGTAGGACAAAAAGATTTAAAAAGGGGAAAAAAAAAAATTCCCTAAACACCAGAGAAGTAATTATTACATTATTACGTTAGTTCCTATGAATAGGAATATTCTGACAGAAAAGTTCACACAGGCTCTTCTCAGAAGCAGATCATGCAGTTATTTCTGTTTACCTATTTACACCACTTACTCCTCTTAGCAAGACTCTTTTCTTCATACGTGCCTGGAAGAACAAATGTTTCATACACGTTCGTAACACAGCTGCTTCCTTCACACGATGCTTTCTTCCTCGTTCAGCTCTGCAGCCGGGGTAAATACTGTCAGTCCTTTCATAGGCAAAAAAACCCAAGAATAGCTTGAGCCTGTGGCAGAAAAATTTACAAATATACTCCCAGCACTGTCTGAGTGGTGTTTGTCTTGAAAGCAAAGCAGGTACAAGCTCTGCCAGTCATCCCCCATGCAGCAATCGGATTTCTTGTGGAGTCCTGGCTGCTCCACAGCAGCTGTGACCTTCACGTAAGCTAAACTTGGCAAGTGAGCAACAAAAGCCCACCTAGGAGATGGGAGTTCACCATGAGTGAACAACTCCCTACGCAACTTCTGTCCTTCAATTTTTTTTTTTTTCTGAAAAATACTTTGTAAAAAATATTTTTAAAAAATACTAACACAGAAATTATGTCGCTGAAAAAGTTCTTCATGAACAAGCAGGCACATGGCCATCAGGTTGCATTTCTGCTTCTTCCAGCTGGCAGAAAAGCAAAATCGTAACTGCAGTGCTTGGCTGATGCAAATTTTTCTTTTTATTTCCAGAACGGTGCGCTCAAATGCAAAGATGCAGGCAGTAATAAACTCTGCCAAATGCTGTTCTGATTTTCTGACACAGAATTCCACTTTGCCCTGTGCTCTATCAGCAAAGGCGCACACCAGGTCACTACCACATGAAGAGTTACAGACTGTCACATCTTCCACAGAGGTGATACTGAGCTCTACACAATGCATCAGTAAAGCACTTTTAGATAGGCTTTGATGTCAAATAGTTTGCTGAACTGGGATCTGTTGCCCTCACTTCTGAAGGAGCTGTTCAGGGGGAATTGTGAAAATACTATATACTGTAGCTTCAGAAACAGGGATTATAGACATTTTTCAACAGTTAAACTGACACCAGTATGTGAAAAACGCTCACAAATAGGGACTCAACTCAGAGAGATCTGAACTGCTAAACAGGTATTCAGGCAGATAAAAGCAGTGCTGGAAACCTGACCAGTACTCCCAGTTTAAGGAACGTCTGTCTGTATTACTCAGGTTAATGCTCCAGTCTTCAGGGTCCAAAACGCCTTAGAAAAGTCAAAGTGTCATGGGATCGTTCGAATCCCTGCTTTTGTTGTTTGGTTATTTGGGGGGTTTCGTTTTTAAGCATTAATGGACAAATTCAGAGAAAATCCCCTTTCATTTGTTTTAAAGCTCGGTCATTTTCCTTTCTGTTGTTTTTATACATGTTGACCTTAAAAACCAAACCAAACCAACAAAAAGCAAAAAACACGCAAGGTGTTTGAGTTCACCCTTCCAATTAAGGATCATTAGTAAGTAGTAACTTAGTTAGTAGTATGAAAACATTGTTTTCCATATTAAAATTCTAAAAGAATTTTTTTTCCTTAACAACAAAAGCATAGTCATGTTTGGAATCCTTTCCCCTTAAATATCTGTACAAAAATGTGAAAAACATCTCTCACCTCTTTTAGCATGTTTTGTGTGTTGTCAATACCAGATTTTATGAAGGGAAGCTGGGAGGGGGCCCATTCGGAATTGTTTTTTTTTAAAAAAACTCACTGAATTTTAGAGCACAGACATTTTTTCCCCGTGTCTATCATATCTAGCTTCCCGGCTTTACTGTGTTCCAACCTATTTTACTTTATTTAATTGCAGTTCTTATTTTAGATTTCATAATACCCAAAAAACCTACATTCTATGAATGAAAGTGTTTGTTTGTGTTTTCAAATCTAAATAATTCAGGAAGGTGAAGTGGTTAAAAATTTGCTTCCTAAGCTGTAAGAAAATGCTTGAAGAAAAAAACCAAAATACCACACCAAAAAAAGGCCACTCTCTATGTTTTTTAAAATATTACTTTTCTTCTTGGTCTCACCAGAGATTAGCCTACCACATACCACATACTTATTTTTAGGCATTTATCTTAAAAGTACATGCATTTTCCTTTTTTCTATTTCTTCGAGAGACTTAATAATACACAGTACTAGAAGGTACGACAGAGTTTTTTGATCTTCAATTTTATCCATTTTCCATAACTAAAGGACACTATTTGCTATTAAGAGAGACACTCTTCCTGATGTCTCTTCAATAAAAAGCAACCATTCTTTCACTTTTCTTTAAATGCCTTAATTTATTTCTTGCAGCTACATTTTGAATCGACTGTGCTAACATGGGATGTCAATTTCCTGTCTTTATGTAGGTATCCTACATCACAAAAAACCCTGCAGTGCCAGATTAGCTGCCTCGCTCCTTGGTGGAGTCAGTCCTGTGGATTTCTGCTTCTTGCTCCAGCATAGTGCAGGTGAAACTGAAGCTATAAGCTTATTTCAATTCTTTTTGCTTTTGTGGGAATTTTTCTTCTATTTTAGCTACCTCCTTTAAATCCTTCAGGGCAACCAGCAGAAGCTCTCCTAAACCTGCACGCACCAGTCTCTGCCTTGACATTACCAAAGTTTGTATCAATACCAATTTTGCTTTCCCTGCTCCCCTTTCTTTGCACTTTCTATTGTCAAAAATCTCAGCTGCACTCATTGCCAGGACTTCCTCTGTAGTTTATTGCTGCTGTTTACTAAAACTTGTCTACTTAAAGTTTTCAGAGACAAAAAGAACTCATGGTGTTGCATTAGCACATCAAAAAAAGGTGACTCAATTTGAACACCACTTCCCCCCCTGCCCCGTAGCTCAGAAATTTCTGAGTCCAAGATTAGTGGAGACTGGTAGGATTTAGCTGAATAAATTGTTTTGTCAGCTTCATCTTGCTAAATGATCACATTAAAATATTATAGGGAGTTGTGTTTTTACCATAAAAACCAAAAGAGTTACTCGTTCATTGCCTAAATTAAGGTCAGAAGCAGGTATCAAGACATACCTGTAAGAACAGGTTCCAAGAACCACTCCAGCATCTCCCCCCCACAGCTACTCACACTGATTGCTCATATATGGTATATATCACCCACAGTAAATTCAGGATACAATATTCTATTGGTTTAATCTAATGCTTCCATGAAAGCTAAGTTCCACTATTAACATTACTTAGCCTGTACATGCCAAAAATTTTATCAAAATAATTATCCCAAAATTTGATTATAAATGCCAAATTTTTTTTTTTACTTGACACACTGTTATTCTGTTAAATCAATATATCATAGGATTTATTACCCTAATTATAAAAAAATCTTTTCATGTCAAATTATCTATATAACAGTAGCTTATAATCATCAGATTCTAAGTCACTAAAACTCATTTTGCCTTTGCATTTCAAAAGCTAAGTGTTTCATACATTTTAACAGAATTAAACCCCTTACCAGCAAAGTTTTCAAGTATTGTAAGATTTTACAATATTCTTCCATTTGATTTAGATGAATTTTCAGCCTGAACCGCCCCTCTAGTTCTAACACAGTCATCATGATACATCCCACAGACCAAATTTCTTCCATATAAATGTGTTTACATATAAATCCATGTGTGAGTTACATAAATGGTACTTAAACAATTAAACATCAGGATTTTAATCAGTATTTTTCTGAAACATTGCATTCAAATACTATTTTTGTCACATTTTGATTTGAGGCCAGTTCAAAAAAGTTATAGTTCAAATCAGTAGAGGGAATTAGTACAAGAAAGCTGGGGCGGGTGGGGCTGGGGGGTGTCAATGTCATCCTGCAAAATACAGGGTGATATTCTTCAACACTAAAATTTTGTAACTTCTCTCTCCAGGAGAGTAACTGATAGCAACCGTTGTAAATCAGACAGGGCCCAGCACTTCCATAGCTAAATATGGAGACCCCCATACTCATGGCAAGGAAATAATTCATACCCTGACTGACAAAAGGAGATTTCCACCCACTTTTGGCAGAGATTTTTTTGTTTGTTTGTCTGTTTTTAATATCAGAAACTGGAATTCGTCTCCCTTATCCCAACTTCAGAAGAGAGACAGTTGCATGAACGTCTCTATGGTCTGCTCTCAGACCTCACGAGTGCCCTCTGCGGAACCCCAGAGTCCAGCTCCTACAAAGCTTTTGCCAGCAGCGACTGCAGCTCCTGCCCTGGATTCTGCCCCTCAGACTAGGAGCCTTCTCTGGGCAACCAATGCAGCATCCACTGGAACACAAACAGGATCCCCGCTTGGTCTTCTTTAGGAATGGGTGTGGGGGAACATTCTTCCTAAACACACCACCTCATGCTTTCCTTGGAGCACAGCAGCACACCAAATGAATCCCAAAGTCAGACCGCACGACCATGCAACCTTGAGTCCCTCTGCAACTAAGACCATCAACTACGATGTTGAGCTCAATCATACTACTTACAAGTTTCCATACACACAGAAAATAAATGCCATTAATAGTAAATGTAGAGTCTTCCCTCTCCAGGTGGGGCTCAACAGCAGGCAAACGCTGACACATATCCATGCTGGATATGGAAATTTCTAAATTACACTTATGAAATCTACCTACTTCTCAATTTATCCACATAGTGATACACGGGTTAAAATCATTTCCCTAGGACAGAGGACTAAAAAAGCACCCATTAGATCAAGCTGACACAAAGTAACCAGTCTTCTAAACTAATTATCTCAACATATAGCTGTCTAAACATTACTTTTTATCATCTGCTCAAAGAAAGAACACGCAAACAGACTTAAGACATGAAACACGTATCTGGCTGAGGATTTGGCTGCTCCACGTACACCAAGGCAGATGAAATCCCGGCCATGTCTGCCAGAGAGGCAGGTAACCCTGCCAGCACAGACAAAAGTTTTTCTTAAGTGCTGCTGCTCCAGAACAGAACGTGCTGTTTTCAAGTTGACTAATAAACATTGGCTTGTTTGGAAAAGGTCACCATGTGTTGCTGCAAAATTTCTGCTCTCTCTGCATACCTCCCAACAAGGCTAAATCTTGCACAGGAGTTCAAGTTCTTTTGCTGGAAGAATCATGAGATGATAAAACCAAGCAGCTGAAACCAGCAACGCAGCCGATGATTACGGGGTTCATCCTCCAGGGAGAAAAAGAAAGAAAAAAAAAGGGCCCCTGAGGCTAAAAGAACACGTTCCCAGAGAGACCGTATAAAGACCGGCAACACAGCAGTCTCTCTGGCACTCTGACAATCACCTAGAAAGATTGCATTACTTGGCAAATAGAAAAGGGAATACTTTCCACTACTACCCTCTGTTCCTGCTTGGTGCTTCACACTACCAGATTGCTCAGCCTCTTCACCTTTGTCCTATTCTTCCTCCACTTTTTTGCTCCTAGAAGGATCTTGATCAAACCAAAAGTATGTGAAAACATCCCAGAACCTGCAAATATCAATATAGACCAATTTGATCTTCAAAGTTTTTAAGAAAAAGCAAGGAAACTGATATCTAGGATAGCTATTCAGAGAATTCAGTAAAGGTCCACTACAATCTCAATTAATGCTTAAATGAGAGCTTTAAAAGATAGAAGTTTGCAATTGTTAAAAATCTCAGCCTCTCAAAAGCTTTATGTGAAATTTGAAAATATAATCATCAGAAGCTGGTACGGCAGCTTCTTCTTTCACATCATTTTTGCATAATCCTTCCACTGACTTCTTTACAACATCAATTAAGCTGCCTGTCCTTTAATAATGCCCTGATAAAGTTTGTTGATCTTTATCTTACACTTCATGAGACAGGAAGTTGGGAGACCTGACATAACACCAGAACTTGAGCATCTGATGCCCATACTTTGCCTCACATAAATAGAAAGCCCAAGTTTAGGAAGTCAGATACCATCACAGCAGCCAGCCAAGTGTCCTGTCCCGCGCAGTGCTAAAACTCAGTGTTTGTCAAGTAGCATCTTTTAATGGATAACAACAGCTTTATTTTCTGAAGAGGAAAGCAACAGTATCATAGCAAAATAAAAAAGCAAAGTCCTTCCCTGCTGTCCATCTTGCTCATTTGCCCTTTGTCACGGCACTCCACACCTGTGTGTGACCCACGGGGTATAAAGGCACATTACAGAAGTCTAGAAGCCAGCAAGGGACGGCTCCATCTGTCCTCCCATCTTCAGACTACTGGGGAGATGGACGGACAAAAGTCATTTTCACTTTGCAGGTATCTTTCTGCCTTGATTTCTCATGTAGTATCTGGAGTTTTCTTATGCTGATTCATTCTTACACTGGCAGTACATTTTTCAATTCTGCAGTTGGGGAATTTGCTTCTTTCTAGTTTGTGCCTTGCAGACCTATTTCTGACTGTACTTAATAGCCTCAGTCAGTTTGTTAAAAAAAAATTTAAAAAAGGGAATCACAACTACTTTTGTCACCTCCTTTGATTAGTATGTATGTACCTAAAAATGTAGTTGCCATTACTTTGCAATTGGTGTAATGAAAAGAATAGAAGGAATTAATCTACAACCAGAAATGTCTGAATTACCCCAAATTCCACACAACAAAGGTTTCCCATGCTATCCCTACTAGAATCAGATGGGATAATTTCAAACTGCAGTTTGTGAATGCCAGAAGGGTTTGCATGGGCATTTTCTGTTTGTTTTAACAAAGCTCTGTCTGGAAAGTTTTCCAGTCTGGATGGGTGAGGGGAATAAACAACAACATATGGCTTATATAAAAATAAATATATAAAAATATATTTTTAATATATAAAACCTAGAATTTTAAAAGCTTAGTGGAGTCTGAGAGGAAATGCAAATTTAAATAAATGCGCACGGTTATCAGAAAAAGGATACTTTGCCACAAGTCCACTCCAGGGAAAAAAAAAAGTTATCCTCAACTTCAACCCACGCTCGCTTTGCTCTGGTATGCTGCCCACGTTTGACAAACATATCCACCTTTTTCCAAGGGTGGATGCAGATAACATCACTAACACCTGCTTGCTATCAAAGTTAAGCTTCTTATTTGTAAGAAATATTTGTAATGCAATGCTTACTTGTAATGCTTTCCATTAAAAAATGCACACTAGCCTACATTAGCAAATGCAAACACTGTTTGCTTGATAATTGGCTGACCTATGTAACACACTTTAATAGAGGTAAGTGCTGACCCGTGACAAGCGATTTATACTGTTCAGTGACTGTGCTCCCTTGTACAATACATGCTGAGCCTGTTTCTCCTCTGTTACACTTCAGTCCCTCTCTTCTGGGCAGAGTGGCCAAAGCGGCATGAAGAGAACCGATACCTGAGTCCAGGTCAGGAGGGCTTCTCTGGGAGAGGCCGCGTCATCCCTGGTGGGGGAGACGCTGAGAAGGCGGCAAGGGTGACAGTGCTACAACCCACAGCCCCGCACGCATCTGCCCGGCCTCCTGGTCCACAGCACGGCCAACGGAGATCCATGAACTCAGAAACCCTCCTCTTCAGCAAGTAGCCTCAACTCAGAAGGTGGGGGCAGACTGTCCTTCCCTGCTCTCAGCTGCCATCCAGAAACACACTCTGCATTTGGGAAACACAGGAGGACATTGAGGAACTACAAAACTAGTATTTGAAACAAATAAATAAGCCTTTTTCAGGGATTTAAAGACTAAGTTAAAAGCCATTCTATGAAGGTAGTTTAAAAGTTAATTTTTCTGCCTCAGTAGAAAACCGAAGATTTACAGTAGTCAGACAGCAGCACACACCCTGTTTATTTTATCTGGTTCCTCCTAACAGGAATTCCTCAGGGGTCTCACCAACAGTCCCACAGGTTCTCACTCCTGGAGCCGTTCTCTAAGTTTCATCTCTCTTTCTTACTGACCTGCCTACTTCAGAAGGACCCATATTGCCTGCGTACCCAACTGACTCACTCCTCCACTTGCACAGATAAAACACAATCTTTTAATTTCTTGTTTATCCAAAGAAACACAGAACTGGAGAGATTTTGATTAAAGTAATGAAGAAGGTCGGCGCTCATAACTTCAGCTATCTTCCAGTTTCTCCTTTCTTAGGACATGCCCATACCTTCCTCAAGATGTGCAGAGCCCAGTGGAGTGGGGAATTCCTTCGGCAGGACTATAACAACTCCAGAAAAGGAGACAAGTATAGCTGTGTCCAAAGATTGCCACAAACAAATTCATTGGTCCTTTTCAAGGCAGGACGTATTTTTCCTCCCCAAACATAAGCAGGCACCGAAGAGTATCAAAGTAAATGTATGTTTGCACTCCATAATAGCATTGAGGGACTCTGTCCTGCGCTCCGCTGTACAGGAAAACATTATGTCCCTACTTATCGTACCACGCCATGACAGCCTCTGAGCTTTACCTGCAAAAACTTTGTCATACATATTTATATCAGTAATTTTCAACAGAACCAAGTCTCACAATTTCATGCTTCACTGCTTCAAATACCCAGCTTTGGTTTTAAAACGTATTTCGACCAATTACTACCTTATTGTGTCTATGGTTAAAGAGCTGTGCAAGACTTAACAATTTACCTCACTGGTCCTTTTCCTACATGGACAGATTGAAGCAAGAGTTAATCCCTTGAATTTATACCACCCACAACATAAGAATAGTTAGGCAAATGAGTCATATTCATGGATACAATACATGTCTTCCATGCTCTCCACATTAGTACACAGTGGCCAGAGTCAACTGTCACCTTGTAAAGCATCACAATTATTTTTTAGCGCTGGAAATAGTGCAGCACCATTTACAGAAAGCGACCAACTACTGACAGTCCTACAGCAATCTGCATTACTCTGCAGAGACAACCAAGGTATACATTAAAAAAAAAATAATAAAATACACGCATCCTATAAAGTAACTAGAAAAAATATCCCCTTGACGTGTAACTACAGATCCTGAAGTGAAAATACCTCAGAATTTACAAGGCAGGTAACGTTGCCCAAAGCCCCTGGGAAAAAGACAGCCATATTTTGCTGAACAAACAGCTCAAATACAGAAAGCACAGCCTGACCTAATCAGCTTCTTCAGCTGCCCTGGCTCATTAAGTTATCTATTTCACTAGTTTCAATTCCAATACACAAAAAATTGCTCATTGCCAGCTGGTATCAACTAAAATAAGAAACATGGCATTATTTTCTTTTTTCTACCATGTGAAAAACCTGTTAATGTCTGAAGATATGCAAACCATCTTAACCTTGAAAGGAACAACGTAACACAAACAATTTGACTCAATAGGTAAAGGAGGTCCAGTGTCTGGTACTAGAGATAGTTACAGCAATTTTAGATTGTTATGTCTGACTACAAGGTTAAGGTTTCTTCTCATTTTTAAAAAACAACATTCCTTGGCTGCAACCTCTCTGTGGTTCAAAATCAGTCTGCACAAAAATACCACAAAACAATCCTGTATCACAGGCATAAAAGAGACTGGTAAATGATTAAAACATAGATCCTTTTCTCAGACCACTCTAGAGCATACTAGCTGAAATACGCCTCCAAAGGATCAAAAGAACATCTTCAAAAACGAGGAAAACAGAACACAAGAAGCAGGTAGAGAAATTTGGGGTTTTTTTGTACTACTTTGATTTCAGTGTCTATGCAATGCGCTCAAATCTTTTTGGAACTCTTCTTACATTCAGGTAGACGTAAAGATAAAGCTGACAAATATTAAATTAAGGCCCCTGGTATCTGAAAAATAAAATGATAGCTGCAGCCACCTCAAAAAAATCCTTACAACAATAACAAACTTACCACCACCCTGAAGTCTCAAGATAGCCTGAAAATCTTCAACTCCACAGCTGATCAATAGAACCAACAAAATTTCTTTCATTCAGTCCCTGGCCTAAACATGCATCATAATCTATGGAGTGATTTATAAAGTTTTTAAAATCTAAAATATTGTTACTTTCACTGTATGAAGTTTCTGAGCAATGTTTAGGAGGAAGAAAAGAACCAGATTAAGGGCACACTGAAAAGTCGTTTTTATTAGTCACTAACCTGAGCAGTTCCCTTTTCTCTATTAAAACAAGTTAATCTCTGGTCCCTCTAGTCTCTTACCCATCTCTGAAAACAGGATATTTATACAGACATTAGCGTGCGTATATTTGAAGATAAAAAAGTAATAGCGATCTGAGCACAACACAAATTATATCGGATAAGAGATGCAATTTCCTGGTTTGAAGTAAAACGGTAATTTTACTTTTCTGTTTATTAATTTTACTTTTCTGTTAAGCCTCTTCTAACTAACTGAACTCTCTGAAGTTAACAGCATATTCTTCAGACAGTAGTCCACTCCCAGCACGGTAAGACCTAACATTTATAGTTAATACCAAGGGATGGTATGCAGAGAGGCTCTTGCTTATGCTTACTGCTATAGAGATAAATAACATCCAAGGTCAGCTAACTCTGTTATTTGCCCCGTTGGAGGGTCGGAAGCGGAGGGGCGTAGAGGGGTCCCACCTGCGGGGAGGAGTGGACAGGACAGGGGACCCCAAACTGACCAACAGGGTGTTCCATCCCATCTGCCCCCTGCTCGGTGTAAAAGCTGAGGGATTAAAGGGTCTGCCTCTTTCTTCATTGGCCAGCGTCTGAGGAGGACCTTGTCTGTTTGTCTGCCTTTGATCCCAGTCCATGTGCTCCTGAATCCAGTTCCCATCTGTCACTGATTACAGTCTGGAATCCTGATGGCATTGCCTGCCGGTGATCTGGTCATCATCCTGGGAGCTCGATATGGGTTGTATATATTGTATATAATTCATTATTTTATTTTTTATATTATCTTTTCTTTTTATCATATTATTATTAACATTTCATTAAAGTAATTTAGTTTCTTTTAAACTTGTAAGTCTCTTTCTCTCTTATCCTTCTCTCCCTGAAGGGAGACCAGGGAACGTCAGCAAAAGACACTCTGCAAGCTTCACTGAAAGCATGAAGCAAGAGGAACTGAGTGTGCACCAGAGCTGCTGGTCCTTCTCCTACTCCACACTTTCTGCTGCATCATCAGCAATCCTTTCTCTCCTAAGACCGAATACGGAAGTTTGTCTAGCTCAGCAGTTCTTCCTTCTCTCTCTTCTCACAGTTGTACATAGAAGTCATTTAAATATTTTTCACTTATTGTGGTTTAATAAGTGGCTGTTAGCTGACCTATATTAACTGACCCAGGAAAACATGCTGAGCCCTGCAAATGTAAAACACAATACGCTCTAGTAACCTCACTAGCTGCAGCTATCTGTAGTCATTCTCCAGTTTTGCAACAACATAACAGTGTTTTTTCCAAATATGGAGGTAGGCTGTTTTTCTTTAAGGTACTTGTTTTGCTGAGTGCTCCCTGCACTTGCAAGCATATGGCATGCTGAATGATGCGAGGCCTCAACAAGGCTGGTGGCTGCCTCTGATCCATGGGCAACCACAAGCCTTGGCAAAGCTGAAAATGCAATAGCAACATTCAATGTAGTTAAATGAAAGATACACTTTTTATTAGCCAAAAATGTGAAAAATACAACCCTAGGGACTCTTGACAAATGCTACATGACTAGGCTGAATACAAACACAGAACGGAGGAACTGATTCGGATGCAGCTCTGTGTGTGTATAGCAGAAGCCATCACAGAAACAGAAAGCCAAGGTGACAGCCAATAAAGATTTGGGAAAAGTAATGGCTAACAAGGGTAGCCTGAAATTTTAAGTAAGTAGATTGTCTCCGTTTTGGGGGTTTTTTTGGTCCTACTTTATCCAGCAAAATACAGGGGCAGAAGGCACTGTTTACATTCTCTAAAGGTCTTAAAGAAGCGTAGAATTTGCCTTATGTCAGTTTTTTTAAAATTAAAAAAAATAGTTCTAAAGCTGAAAACAAGCTTAGAACAGCAATTTGGACTCTGGTATCTCTGCAATGCCCACTATTCTGGCTTTACATGTCTTGCGTTTACAGTGGATGTGTAGACCCTATACAAAGTGTGCAATGGCATGAAGCACAATACATGCAATGTATACATACCCAGATATTTACTTACATTATTTGCACAGCTCTGTTAGGTATGCAGGGAGCTCATCAACCACACAGATAAAATACAGGCCATGTGATAAACAGCAGTGTAATTTTTTTTTAAATGCCATGTTTGCATATACAAATTTTCCCCTTTGTGGTTTCATGACTCCCTGCAGCTCACATTGTTGTTATGTACGGCTGCACTGCGATCTTTGCATTATTTAAAAGTTTTATTGAACATCTGTGTGTGATTTGTTTCATTTTTCCCCATAAACATTTTGATAGATAGTTCTGGTTTAGTTTCCTTCCTATCCCCTTCCTAACAAAGTCATTTCATGCTTTAAGATAAACCATCCAAGATAAAACAACCAACAGCTAATACTTGGTTAAGAAAAAAAAAACCAACATAATAAACAAAAAACCTCAAGAACTAAAAAAATTCAGAACCTAACTGGCTTTTCTCACATATTTTTAACACAATCACATGCAATAGTTTAATACTACTGTACAATCTAATCACTCATTAATGTTAGTTTAACTAATGATTACAAATATTTAACTTAAGCAGTTACCTGCAGCATCTGTAGCTTTGTGTTCAGAAATCACCTAAGAGACACAAAAAGTGGCTGTTAACCTTTGACCTTAGACATATCAACACCATCCGCTTTAAGGATTATATGAACTCCAAACTAGCAGTCTAACTGGACTGACATGAACTTCAGCCAGCACTTTATCTGGACTTTAAATAAAGTCTTCATGTGCCTAAGCATGTGAGGCCGCTGTGCAGAAGGAAAATGTGGAAACTGCTTACAAATACTTTTGAGATTTCCTATAAATGCATTTTCTATGAGAGATCCCTCTCCTCTCCTCCTGCTTAGCTGAGGAAATCCTCTACCGTGTGTGTGTTTTAAAACTTTTTTTCCCCCCTTTGTAAAGCTGTAATTCCTTTCTGTCCCCCACCATGGCTCAAGGATCAGGGTGTGAGGAATGGAGCCCTGGCAATGCCTTCAGGTTAAGAGTTGCAAATGAATCAAGGTTCTGGGCTGCCTGAAACACTCCACCTTGCAGGTGTGGAGCAGCGGGAGTGACAGGGATAGCTGGGAAGCCAGAACTCCCCCACGAGCAACATACAGTAGCTGGTGGCACAGAAAACCTCAGCAGCTGCACTTGGACTTTGTATCTGCATCCTCAGGTCATTATTATTCCTTTTATGAACAAGGACACAGCTGGGAGAGCTTCAATTTAAAGTTAATACCAGACATGGAAAAGTCTTAGAATGAAAAGCTGCAAAAATGCATCGGAAAGTTCACCCCGAACTGTATTTTGTTTTTATTCCACTAAATGTTTTCTACTTGCATATTAGCTTCACCTCACGAGTCAGATTTTCATTAATATCTTTGGAAAAGGTACTAAAATACCTTCAGTCTGTCTAGTCACATTTACTTACAGAGTTTACTGTGGAATTTCCTCTATTGTACCACACGGCATCATACGCACCACATGTTTGTTCAGTGTTAAAACTTGCTTCGATTTTTATCACAGGTCTCATGATATTCTGAGGTTTTCTTCAGAGCTCCTAGAATCAATACACCACAGTGAAATATTAAGCCTGAGGGAAAAAACTGTCTTTTTCATTATTTTTTAATTTTTTTTTTTAATAACCATTGTGCTCTGGGGTCTGAAGATTCAGCAGAAATGAAAGTTTCCTGAAAGTCATAAGGAAACCGCAGCACGCATCCGAAATAAAACATTAGTTTCACTTTCACAGTTTCTAAGCACGTAACTCTAACAAGCATGGGTCATTCCTGAACACTCAAGGACAGCAGTACAACACTGCACTTCAAGATCAATGCTTGATTACCTTTTCCCCCTCCCAATTAGTTCTTAGAGCACTCATGGTGCCTGCAGTGGTTATGGTAAATAAAAATTACCCTGTAACAGGATAGTACTTTTGCTCCATGTGTTTCTAAAGTAATTGTCTTGATACTTGACTTTTCCCAGCAACTTGTTTGGTCTTCTCAGTGACAAACACGTAACAAGTGTTTAAGAGGAACGCTCCATTTTTATCACAGTAAGAAACTTGACAATTCTCAGCACCACTGACACAGTGAAAGTGTGCTCCGAGCACACATCTAACAACTACCTTGCACACACACACCAAGCAGCTAGTCCACAGGCTAGTAACATCCACAAAAACAGCATGAGTTTACACTTTCTGGGTGTGCAAGAACAACTTTTAAATATAAAGCGAATTTTAAGACCAGATTCTCCTGACTGGCAAGCTCAATATGCTACAGGATCTGTCAGACAAAGGACATGCAGATGGATAACTTTAGACCACTCTGGCTCGGGGCTGGCCACAGCAGCCACACTGCTGCTCCAAACAGTCTTGAGATGAAGTTGCAGCTGATTCTGGGGCAAGAAGAGCATTCAGGAAATCAGGGGCTGCCACGATACACAGCTGCCTATGCATCTTTGTTTCTCTGCAAACATCTCTTGTGTTAGAGACAATGTCTGACAGTGCCTTGGGCTTCAGCACCCAGGAACTCCTCAGGAGCAAGGAATTCACCAGGAATTGGCACAAATCATCCTAGCAGCTTGATCCCATTACGGCAACATAAAACAGCAGGACTTGAATTTTAAAGACTTTAAGTAACTGAGAGTCACAGCCAGAAGTCTGGATTAACAGAGGCACTATTTTTTAAATCAGGATATGGATTCCTCAAAAAAATGAGATAATGACAACATAAATCTTTAGAAGTGTGATAAGAAGGATTCAGTAACCGTTTGTTTCCATTCTTACTTATTTAGAGTATGCTACTAGAGCGATGTAAAAATCGATCTTGCTCTCCTACAGGAATGCCTGTACCAAGTAATTTCTTCTACAAATCAATTTCTGGTCACATACTGAGAAGCTCTGTTGCAGGTAGGCATACCAAGAAAGAGGAGAATCTCTGAGGATATACCTAAAAGTCTTGAGGGACGAAACATGCAAATAATTCCTTTTGGCTCTTTCTTCCTCCCTCCTTCCCTCTTCTACACCCAGACCCCCTTACTTCCCCACCAGGACATTTTCAAAACTTCTCATAAAATATTACAATCATAGAATCATTTAGGTTGGAACTGTAAACCTTACACTGTCAAGTCCAGCACTAAACCATGTCCCTCAGCCCCACATCTACCTGTATTTTAAATAGCTCCAGGGATGGCGATTCCACCACTCGCCTGAGCGGCCTGTTCCAATGTCTGCCAACCCTTTCCTTGAAGAAATTTTTCCCAATATCCAATCTAAACCTCCCCTGCTGCAACTTGAGGCTGCTTCCTCTTGTCCCATGGCCTGTTCCTTGGGAGAAGAGCCCGACCCCCCCTGGCTCCCCCCTCCTTTCAGGGAGCTGCAGAGAGCGAGAAGGTCTCCCCTCAGCCTCCTCTTCTCCAGGCTGAACCCCCCCAGCTCCCGCAGCCGCTCCTCACAGGGCTTGTCCTCTAGAGCTGGTCCAAATGAACACGTCCCATGTTAGGGCTCTCAGTGCTTCAAGGTATTGCTGACCAGCAAACAGGAAGGAAACCCTTCGGCCCCCATGTGGTAAAGACAAGAAAATACTTAAAAAGCACATCAAGCCTTGAAACATCAATCCTTGCTGCATCAAAAGATGCATGGCCAGCAGGACAAGGGGGGGAGCGGTGGATTCTGCCCCCTCTACTCTGCTCTGGTGAGACCCCACCTGGAGTATTGTGTCCAGCTCTAGAGCCCCACAACATCAGAAGGACATGGACCTGTTGGAGCGGGGCCAGAGGAGGCCCCGGAGATGCTGGGAGGGCTGGAGCCCCTCTGCTGGGAGGACAGGCTGAGAGAGCTGGGGGGGTTCAGCCTGGAGAAGAGAAGGCTCCGGGGAGACCTTATTGTGGCCTTTCAGTACTTAAAGGGGGCCTACAGGAAAGATGGGGACAAACTTTAGAATAGCCTATAGCAACAGGACAAGGGGTAATGGCTTTAAATTAAAAGAGGGTAGATTCAGATTAGATATAAAGGAAAAAAATTTTTATGCTGAGGGTGGTGAGCCCCTGGCCCAGGCTGCCCAGAGAGGTGGTGGAGGTCCCGTCCCTGGAGACATTCAAGGCCAGGTTGGATGGGGCTCTGAGCAACCTGATCTAGTTGAAGATGTCCCTGCTCACTGCAGGGGGGTTGGACTAGATGGCCTTTAAAGGTCCCTTCCAACCCAACACATTCTGTGATTCTATGGTTCTAAAATACAACAGGAGAAACAACACCTGCCCAATGCACACACACACATGCCCAAGGGCACAGTGTGTGCCCTACTGCACACACACACATGCACAAAGTATACCAAGGCTTGAAGCCAGCCTTCCTCCCCTTCCATCCTCATGCCAACTCAGATCACTCTTCACAGAGATTTTGGGACAGCGAGGAGAGGAAGAGATCATGGGAGACAGAGAAGAGTACAGGAGGAAAGAGGAAAGGCTAGCCAGATTTGTCTCAGAGCTCTCACTCCTAAGCCCTGGCTGGATCCTGGTGGTTACTCACATACAGAACAGAGACCTCTCCCAGACTGAATTTAATGGAAGCTGTAGCGAGAGGAAGAAACACCTCAGGATGGGGAAAAAGAGACCCAGCCCTCCCCTCGCTGCTACAGCATTAAACTCGTGCTTCTTTCAGCTGCTGAAGGATCCTTCTACAAAAACACATAAAGAGAAAGTGAAAGTCAGTACCACTGAGGTTCCACTGAAGTGTACCTCCTGAAGTGAAAAGTATGATCAGAGGGCTGGAGCCCCTCTGCCATGAGGACAGGCTGAGAGAGTTGGGGTTGTTCAGCCTGGAGAAGAGAAGGCTCCAGGGAGACCTTATAGCGGCCGGCCAGTCCCTAAAGGGGGCCTACAGGAGAGATGGGGAGGGACTCTTTATCAGGGAGTGCAATGATAGGACATGGGGTAACGGCCTCCAAGTGAAGGTGGGTAGATTTAGATTGGATATCAGGAAGAAATTCTTTACTGTAAGGGTGGTGAGGCACTGGAACAGGTTGCCCAGAGAAGCCGTGGTTGCCCCATCCCTGGAGGGGTTCAAGGCCAGGTTGGACAGGGCTTTGAGCAGCCTGGGCTGGTGGGAGGTGTCCCTGCCCAGGGCAGGGGGGGTTGGAACTAGGTGATCTTTAAGGCCCCTTCCAACCTGAACCATTCTGTGATTCTGTGAAAGTTGACAGCCTGGAGCCACCTTCTGTTTTCAGGGAAGTGTGACAGTCCCAAGGTGACGCCAGGGCAGGGGTTAATTAACGGCTCCGTCAGAGCACCCACCTCCGTGCACCGCACCCCACGTGAATGGGGACCCTGCCCCAGACCACTGCACCTCTGGGAGCCAGGGGTGCACGGTGGGGCTCGCCGTGGATCAGCAGTGGAGCTGCAGGCAGGTCCCACCTCCTTCCAGACATGACACCACCCGCCTGGCCTTGTCTCGGACAGCGCAGCAACAGGTTCTCATGGGAACCTTCTGTTCGATAACAGAAATGATGAACAGAGTTGTTTTCTTTCAAGAGAATTCTCGAAGGGCTCAAAACACTAAAACATCACCTAATTTTTCCACAGACAGGATCCCATCCTGACAGGCTGCCAATTTATCTTTTAGGTTAAAATTCCAAGGCAAGAAAGAACATCTTTTGGATCAACTACAGATTTTACTAAGAATACTTCTCTTTTTAAGCAGAAGTACTGCCTAACAATGCGTACAAATGATACACAAGATTTGGGGTTTTCCAAATGAACGCTTAAGTCAGACATGCCTATATTTCAGAGCTTAAAGAAGCAGCTTGATTTTTGAAATTCAGAGCTCCATTTGTAATATGAGTTGCTGAAGACTTCTAAAAATAAGGTCTCCTACTGAAACATTAAAACATGAATATAATAACTTAAACAAACCACCCCTATTTAAAAAGTGTTGCACATCTAAACAAGTATTACAGTGACACTAGGAATAAAGACAGTACATATACTGGTACACAATTTTTGTATGGTATGTTTTTTAAATTCAGCATCAAACATACTGAAGTTTAATGAATACCACATGCATATCCATTAAAAAAAAATCACTTTTCTTTTGAGGTATCACATTTGTGGCTTTTTGGTACACACATATCCTTGGTCCAGGGTAAAAAGAGTTATTGGCTTCACAGTCAGTACTGAAAAAGAGACACTGTCTGTGAGGCTGAATGGGGTAGGTAGTGTGAAAATACTTCCCCTGGAGAAATAAAACTATTTAAAAATAAAAGTTCTCCTTAAAAAAAGTTTTCATTATTTTTCATTTTGTCTCCTGCGATTCATTACCACTGCATTTGCCATGGGATGTTATCTTAAAAGAATGTGTAAAAACTCCAAGATACTTAGTATTTATTATTTGCAACATTCACCTAATTATCTTAAGTATCTGACTGCTCATCAAAAAAAAAAAAAAAAAAAAAAAACGACCCGCAAATCTACATTCTGATATATTATCACCATCTTCATTAATTAGTATTAATAACTGAGTGCTTATAAGAAAATGTATAAAAAAATAATATATATGCTCTAAGTGGTTACTGTGCTTACTTAGGTAGTTATTTACTAGATATAAACAGGGAACGATGTATTTTGGTAGACAAGAGCTTCAGTACGTCAGCAAGTTCAGCACGCAACTTACCTCGCTTCCATTGCAATTAATTTTCCATAATGTATCCGATGACAATTTGAGTTAAAAGAAAGAGATGTGGGCTTGGTTATTTTTCTTTTAAATAGACTGTTTAAGTAATAAATAAAACAGGGGAAGAGAGCACAACACATCACTTCAGCAACAGCTGTGACACCCTGAAAACTAGCTGAAGAACCCATACGCATTTGGGTGGCAAAACGTTCATACAAGTGAAAGCAGAGTGCCTTCAAAACTTGAGATTCTGAAATTCTGAGGAACAAAAGAACATTACAACTGGTAGTACAATAAAGCTACATGAAATTCATTATAATTAAAAAAATATGAAATTGGGGGAAAGAACAGACAACTGCTATCTAGTGCAAGTTATCTACAAGAGATTGAACTATTTCTTTGATATTTTTAGTTCAGCTCTTCTTTACAAGCCAAAGCCTTTTTCCTAAACCTTTGTAATGAACATTCACAAAGGAATAAATTAGGGAGATTAATCTAACTCTGCAGCTCAGCTCTGACCTAAAAATACAATGATTTTGAATTTATTGAGATGAAATGTACAGCCTTCAGAACAAATCCTCATAGGCCACTGGATAAAAAAAAAAAGCCTTAATCTATGTACCTTCTGTTTCTCAATATATAGTAGCTTTGGCCTGTCCCTATTTATCACTCCTCCGTATCTTTAAAATTCTCACTTAAATGTACTTCAAGTCAAAACCAAAAAGGTTAGCTTTATTCCAAATTTCTAGCACTACCTACCATCATATTCCCAGGTGAAACTCCTCTTCAAAATTAAGTTCTGTACTTTTTCTCCTAAAAAAAATTGCAGCATGGAATTGTTCATTGTTTTTCAATGTTTTCCATGCTAAAAGCTTGCAGTTTCCCCACCAAAAATCCTAAAAAAAAATTTCAGACCAAAATTAAGTTTGGCTCTGTTTACTGCATTGTTACCAGCAATAAAAATTGTTACCAAGAACAGAATCATCTTTTTGCCCCATTAACATTCAATAGTAACAACCAACATACGGGGTACTTCTTCAGGCCAAATTTTGGCTGTCAAGGATGCAGAACTGCCACTAGAGAAATCTGCAGGCAGATGGAGATCTCCATGAATCAATTTTCTCCCACAGCTTTGGCTCCCCAGAGAAGCACACCACCAGCAGACACCCTGAAACAGGACCTCAGTGCTGGAGGGATCCATCCACAGGCCAGGCTGGAGGACCATCAGACGGCTTCTTGCTCTCACACTGGAAAAACCAGTAGCAGGAAAAGGAGCCGGGTTTGTCTGAGCCTCAGCACCTGCACTTCTAGAACCAGTAACACCAGAGAAAGGAATCTGCTCCAGCACCTGAAGTGAAAATAGACACTAAAACCACTGACCAGTTTGAACACTAATGGCAGTGACCAGCAGGCCCCGAAGTCTGCCTGCTCGTCTCAGTTGCTACTGTGGTGCAGAGGCAGATTTACAGAGATACTCTACATTGCTATTCTGGTTTTGGTTGGTTGGTTTTGGTTTTGGTTTTTTTTTCCAGGACTCAATATTTACTAATTATATTGGACAGTGAGTATGCCCAGAACATCTGACACAGCTACAGAAAAAGCAGGTTTTGGGGCAGATGTAAGATTCCTCAACACATCACCCCAGGGAAGCTGCTCGGTGCTGCTCTGGCATCTTCAGAATGGTGCAAAGCAGCACAAACACTGCGAAACCTGTATCTGGGCTGCCGCGATCACCTAGTGGACACTTTATCAGGATATAAAAAGGGTAATGAAAGGCTAGGAACAGTACAGAATCCCACAGATGAAAAGAAAGGTGACTCTCTCCAAGATTCTCCAGGAGGAGCAGGAGATGGACTCTAAAAAATAAATCAATGGCAATTCAGAAGTCTTTTATAGTTTGTCAGTCAGCAGCCAGCTTGCCACATATTGCTGGGGGAGGAGTATGATCGTTTTGTTTTTTTCTTGTATTCCCCTAGTTTTCAGAGCTAAATCATATTAAAACAGAGATAAATACAAATGTTACAAATATTGTGTTTTACATGCCAGCAACTGAAATTGCCGTAAGGCTGTTAATCATGACACAGGTAAGAGAGACAATCTGATAGTCTAAACAAGAAGACAGCAATATGTTCTCCAATAAAATACAATATAAAAATACGTAAAATTTTGAGAAGCTAGATACTAAAAGGGGAAAAAAAAAAGCCTTGTCCAAATGGGTAGCTCTCACAAAGAGGAGGAGGACAAAAAAAAAAAAAAAAAAAAGGTTTATTGCAGACATCCACCTTTTACAAACACCAAGCTGAAACACATTAAAATGACAACTTAAACAGGCTGCCTTCAGCAAAATACTTTAGAAAACTACTCATCCATGACAGGATGAGGTTCATTTGATGGCAAAGATTATTAAATTATACAAGATTTGTTGCTTAAATTGTCTACTTCTAGACAAGGTGCACACACAGGAAAAAATATTTAGCCAACACAGGTATCACATTCTAATTAAATATGTAAGAACAGTTATCAAGAATTACCTACATTTATGTGGGAAACAGGTAAATTAGTCCTCACTTTTCATTACTTTGTTATAAAAGTGATAATGACAACATTGAAAGTTGGGGCCAAGTATATTTTTTTTTTTATGAATGAATGAAGGTGTTTTAATTTTGAGTAAATGAAGTGGGCAAGTCTCCAGCATTAACAAAGGAATAAACACATATGGAAAACCCTATTATTAAGTAGGTGATAGTTTTGACTGTCAATTGGCTACACACGCATCTGATGTCACACATATACACCAATTCCTAACAGCACTTCAGTGATGTCATAAATTAAATGAAAATGTATTTTCTTTTTTTTTAACATATAGAACTTAACATACAAAAGAAACAGATTATTTCAGCCGTCTTGTAAACTGGTACTGAAATGGTAAGACAGCTATTTCCTGCAACCTAACTTTCCTTTCAGAACAGTCTCTTATTTTCTTTCCTGCAGGCTATTAAAAATTTCAGTATCACCTTGCACAAAAAGGTGAACCAAGATCTCTTCCCTAAGTTTATTCTTGCCTCATTTCACATTGACCACTCCTTATGGAAAAAAAACCCAAACAAATCAAACACAGAACACCAGAAATAACAACCTTACCCCCCAAAAAACAGAAACAGTTAAACAAGTGTTAGCATTTACATTCTTAATTGCTAGGTGATAGGTTCACGTTTACTCATGTGTCTTTTACAATCACTGCATCTTTAATTTTTCCTTTATAGTAGCACACCTTCAACAATAAGCACATAAAATGAGTATCTAGAAAAGACTAACTCGACAGGAGGCAGGAGATGAGAATTTCAACATTTTCTGTACAGGAAGGCACTAAACCAAGGTCTTCCAGCTCCTAGATGACAGGTTTTACCTCTTATAACATGATGGGCTGGAGACAGACACAAGTACATTCTTTTCCATCACAAGACGTAAAAGACAGCTTCTCCAAATTTTTTGTATGGATTCCAATCTCACTGCTGGGCAGTGCCTAACAGTCTATCAAAACAAGCTCTCCAGGGCACTTAGACACAGACCCATTTATTTTTCAGGCCTCCCGTTCAGACAGAAACTTTGCAGGAGGCTGCTCAGAGTGCAATACTTCCAGATGAGCGCAAAGCAGAACTCACCTGCCTCTGGAGAACTCTGAAGTCACACAGAGCTACATTTAATGGGTTTGAATGCATACTATGAAGGGGCTCCTCAGACAGCAATTCCTAACTGGTAAAACCAAATGTCTCACCTTTGTTTATGGTACCTGTATCCCTAGAGCACAACTTAATTCTATCAAACCCAGACCAAATCCTGATCAAGTATAAACTGATCCTTTGCCTTGTGTATCACAGACGTAAACATAACACCAGCTGAGGATCCAACCTGATACAAAAATTAATTCCAAGTAATAGAAGAAGTCTACACTAAGAATAGTAATTAACGTAATCAGGTCAGGCGTAGAAGGGAGTTCTTCAACCCACAGCGAATAAGCAGAAGCCACTTAAAATTCAAAACAATTAAATGCTAATTAGCTTTTCATCAATTGCCTGCTAAAAATTATATTGCTCCATTTCAAATGTGTTTCTTCTCTGCTTAGATGAACCACACAGGAAGGAAAAAAAGAAAAAAAGCATACAGACAGAACTCAATGTAAATCAAGTCTGCCTGCAGCTGCAGACCAGGAGGATCTCCAAGTGCATAGCAGCATCACAGGACAGGACCATTCTGAAATAGGAAGACCAGAATTTCCACGTCTCACAGTCCAGGACCATAAGAGGCTGAACGTTTCACTGTCAATGCAATGTTTTACTTCTACTGGGGAAAAAACAAGGAGGTGGGAGAAATGGAAAAAAAAATATCAATCGTATATTAAGCAAGTATCATCTTAAATATAAGCACACATTTAAACCACTCAGCATATTTTCATTCAGATAATCCACACTTGAAGTAATAAAACTCAGAAAGTAAAGCAAATGAAGATAAATCCCACACAATGCAAATAAAACTTAAAATGTAGAGGTGGGGTGGAGGGGCAAGGAAAGTGATTCACTGTGACTGAAGAACAGAATATTAGAGCTCAGGGGCAAGAGGGTCCCTGTTTATCATAGGCATGCAAGCTCTTGGGTGGAAAGGCTCCGGAATACACTCTGTGTATTACCTGCACACATGCACTGTCAAACTGATGGTACCTCATAGGGGAGAGAAAGGCTGTGCTGTTTCATTTTTATAAATAATCCATAGCATAAAAATATTGAACCTTCCACTTCAAACCTGCCAAGTCCTCCTTTGATCAAAAATATAAATGATTACCTACATCAACTCCTTTATTTTAGCAGAACATTAACTGGACAACAAACAATAATATTAAAAATGTCAGATACTACAGCAGCACACAAAACCAAAGACTGCAGTTATTCAGAAGTATTATGAGATTAAATACAGCTCACGCAACACTACAGGCTACAGAAAAAAAACCCCGTCAGGATTAGGTCAGAAATGTGACACCAAATTTTATCATTTTTTCGCTACCTTATGGGTCTGCAGTAGGCCAAAACAGGTGAGAAATGCTTGATGGAAGATTGCAGGTATCAAATTTTTGAAAGTCTTTTGTAGGACAGGGTCATTTCCAATTCCTGACACAAATTAAAGATGACATTGCCTAAGCAAAACCTCTGGGTGAGGGCGGCAGTGTAAACCAAATGTGACCTCTGTATCTCACACGTCTCAGCAGGCACTTACGCTTTTGATATACTGAAGTGTTTGAGATTCTGGGATTTTATGCTGCTGATGTCCATACCTATTTTTCCTCTTTATGTCACAAGTCTTTATGCAATATTCTCAAACAAAAAAAAATATTCTCTTATTTATCAAATAACATTCCTGACAGCCTTTTGAATCAAGGTCGTGTCTTAAAACTTACCACTGAAGGAATGTCATGGGACACTTACACAGCTGAACTTGGAGGAACTCATATCCAACACTGACACTGAGACCTTCAGCATCCCTGATCAAGTACCATCTAATTGCAGGTGCACATGAAGTCTGCATTTTGGTTTTCACCAGCAAAGCCTTCCAGATACCAAGGTTTCAGATTCTCGACACCACAGAGCTGTTCTGAACACCACCCCTTATCCGAATCCTCTCAGAACTTTCACAGAAAGCATCTTCTCACCCAGGCACCCTGAGCAATAAGGCAAGAATGCTTGGTGTACACCTACCCTTCAGGACATCAGAGAATGTGAACAGAAGGAGGTAGCATATTCTCTTTAAACACAATATCCCACTGTAGAACAATCTTACAATGTACCTGAAACAAGTTCAAATGCATGTTGTTCTGCCTAATTCGGAGCTGGAATTTAATAATGTCAGCTAACACCCACCTAAATGCCCTAATCATCAGACCATAGTCATCTGGGATCCCTCTCAATCCTTCTCAAGAGAGGTTGTCTTCCTGTGCATTAGACAAAGCAATTTTGTGACCACTACGTGAAACAGATTCATTTTCCAGCAGCTCCAGTCAATTAACTCACCCTGCTGGCACAAAACGGATCCTACAGAAGGCATCCAGAACCTACAGGCAGATGGGAGAGTGTAATGAATGAGTATATCCCAAGCCCAGTGAGAGATCCAGCACTCCACTGGTTGAAGCTCCCTTTTATATGGTCCAGTTTTGAAAAACAAACACCTTGGGGAGAAAAGTCGGTTTTCATTCAAATCAAAACACAGTCTTCCTTACTTTATCAGTAAGTTCATCATTATCCTAGCAGCACCTTTCCCATCCTAAAGGAAAAGTCTGAAATATTTTCCATATATCATATTTCACTGACAGGCAAGGAAACAAATTAATCACAGTTTTACATAAGATACCACATATGTCAGTTTCCAAGTAGCTTCCTTAGAAACAGCAATTACTGAACAGAGTAGCAGCTGGTTGTTTATTCTTCTGCTTTTAACTGTCTCACTGTCCTCCTCTGCTGTTTCTTGTGACTGCTATCACATTTTATGAGATTACATCTCAGCTTAAATTTATGTCGGCAAAACCTTTCATTTCCCTGCATGCTTCTGCCTTACCATCCCTAGGTAATAAGGCACAAATTGATTATTTCAGTTTGAAGTTTAAAATAAAAATTTGGTGCGCTTCTGATAAAAGCTTTTTAATTGGATTTATTGATCTGCTAAGAAACTAAAATACCAATTACCAGAAAATTTCTCTCCCCGAAATGAACTAGTAAGAAAATCCATGACTAGCTGTTCTGGACAAAACAGGTGCATTATCACCATTCAAATCATATACTTCATGAAGCACAAAAATTTTTCCCAAACCGCAGCTCAACGTCATATTTACAAGCAGAGCACATTAATCTCATGCTGTCATTACTAGGTCATTCAGCAAGTATGTTTCATGTTTTGAAAGTAACTGTACTGGAAAGCTCCTCTGTGGGCTGGAAAGCTGCTTGACTTGTAGAGTAGCTTATTCCTAGGCCAGTTTATTACCTGCCTAATTTTTTTCTCTTGGCATTTTTAGGCGATGGAGGACTCTCAGAGGATCTCAGTGAAAAGTATCAGAAGATATTTAAGAAAAATACTACTAGATCAACATGCATGTCTATTTTTACGCTGATATCAATACAACAAAGATACGGTCTTGTGAGAACAGTCAACCTCTAAAACAGAAACATTTTACATATAAAGATAGCAGAACAGATGAATCATAATACATTCATTTTGGATCACAAAAAAATTTCTTGCCCCCTGTTGGTATGAAGTACATTAAAACTAAAAATTACAAAAACAGGGAAAGCTGTTGGGATTGAGCAAGGGTGGGAAGAGAGACCGGGCTGAATTTCTGTCTGTTTTTTAACATTTACCAATTATAAACAGACAGTGTGTCTGGGCACCGATGATTGAGGTGATGCAGAATCTAGTTCTGCATTATTAGGAAGTAGTCTAACAGTCCACCCTTTACAGTAACTACAGCTGCACTGCAGAAAACAGTATTAGACATCTGCCATAAAGACGCAGAAAAGATTTCTTTTCCTGCTTATTGTTATAATGGCTAGTCCAGTAACAATCTTGTCTTTCACATTTTGTAATCACTTCATCTAGACACTGTTCATGAACTGATGCATGACTTCTACAAGGGGAAAAAAAAAAATTAAGTGTGTAACTGTTCAATTATTTTTTTGGAAGCCACGGTGTCATTTTGAAAAAAAAACAACACTTAAATGTATTTTAGGCCTGAAGGCATTTTTTCCATTATAGGCATCCAAGCAGCACAAATAAAATGTGTTACTTCCAGCAAGTTGTCCCTTTCTGATAATAATTAAATAAATAAATAAATAATGCTAGTTTATTCTTCTCCCATTGGTTATGACGGTAAATTCCCAAACAGGAGAAATGACATTGGTTTTCTGTTTGTCTAAGCAAACTACAACGTGGTGGATTGAGAATCCCAACTCAGCTGACATTTAGCTCTATTTAGAAAAACAATTCCTCTGACAGGCTAAGAGGAGAACTTTATTAAAATGTTTCTTTTTCTGAGGAATAAATACAGTGAACACAAGAAGCCCCTAATCTTGCTGAACAACTAGAACAGAGCTATTTCGCTTGTTATTGTCATCAGTGCTTTTGTAATCTTCCCCATTTTTCAAAAATCAAAAAGGGAAAGGGGA
>VYZM01015753.1:289-10521 GCA_013398915.1 Dromas ardeola | reverse complement strand
CCCCCCCCCCCAAACTGTGTAAATACAAATTTAAAAGGAAAATCCCCTCATTCTGTAGATCCTTTCAGAAATGCGGATCTCCAACACATCAAGATGATCACACTATTTCTATTGTAACATAAATCCTAGCACATAAATTGCATGAGAAGATTAACTGTTATCCTGCACACTGAGCTACATTTATTAGCTGGATCTTAGATATAAATCTTATAAACATGATAGAGATTAAAATCCCCAATTTGTGTAACTCAGAGAGGGATTTTTATTCATCACACAAGGGTTACGTTACGACTATGCATTTATTCCTTCACGTTTCCTGGACTACAGCTGATTCCCAAATAGTATTACTGTTATTTTTGTAAAAATGTAGCAGAAAACCAAATTGCAAAAGCCAGTTCTTGTGGCATAAAATATTTTTCATACTAATACTATACTGACTACAGTTATTCAGAACATCAAAACACCCATCTAACGTGAATAAAGTTCAAAATTTTAAAATGGAGTTACTAAAACTGTAACAGCTTTAATAACAAAAAGTCTGTGCCAAAGAGGGCAATAAACCTCTAACTGTAAGAGTAAGGACGTCCTTAATAGCTTCAGTTAACAAAGTCTGATAATTCTTTCTACTTCTAATTAAGCCTCCTGGAACTTCAGACTCTCTCTCAAGCTATGCATGAAGTTTCATTTGATAATCATTCCTCACTGAGCAAATACAACAATAGGGAGTCAGCATTTGTTTTTTCCCAATGGAAAGAGTATTATCCCCTCTTTCCAAGAATTTAGTGCCTTTTCCCAGATAGAATCGGCTGGATTTTTTTGAGACAACACTTAAATGGACAGATAGAATTTTCTAGCTTTGGGAATAAAAAAAAGAAATGACAAGTTCCTGGAAGGTAGTTACATTTTCTGGACAGAGCACAGGAGCTTTGCCTCAGCTGAAAATGAAGTCCTGTCCAAACTGGTCAAGAATTAGTTTCTGGAAAAAGTCTCAACTTCTTTCCCACATATTGTGTCTGCCAGCATATAGAGACAGCACAGACTGAAACTGCATTTCAGCCGCTGACCTCTGCCATGTGCTTTGTTCTAGGCTCCAGAACCAGGCAGAAACAGCTTGGAAAGAGAATTTGGCTCACAGTTATCAACAAAAGCATTAGCTATAGTTCACCTTCTCTTATAATTACATGAACTGCAGCATAAGCCACCTTAACCAAACACAGGCGACTGAGAAGTGTCTGGGTTCTCACCCTTCTGGAATTACACAGAAGATTTTGTTATTTGTCTAAAACTTAACCCCATAAAATATTTATCACTAGCTACGGGGCAGTCTAGCTGCTGATTTAACGACACACATCAGAAGCTGCAAACAAGTGTCTTAGCACTACGTGCATCTCTTAAATGAGAGACATGAAACAGAAAAGCTCACAAAAGGAGAAACCAATAAGAATATTCATTAACTGCAAGGTACCAAATGGCTTAATTGGACATACTGCACAAAGAATCTGTGGGGCACATTAACTTTATTTTGTTCATCAAATGTTTGCAAGCCTTCAAAGGATTATTCATCTTTGCCAAACATGATCACCTGATCACAAGCACAGCAGAGACAGCAAACTGATTGTTGCCAGATCAAATACATCAAAACCAAGTGGCATCTTACCCATAGCACGCCTGGCGTTCAGACTAAAGTCAGCTTCCTTATGTAAATAGCACTCTGGCTTTCTCCAAAAAAACATCTGATCTGCCTGATATCACATTTCATGACTCATTCTTGAATATGATTTTCTTGAGAAACAGTTACAGAGCTTCCCCAGAATAGGATGGAGGGGGGAGAGTAAAATTTTGAACACTGCATCATTTCAAAAACTGGTTTGATACTGAGTTTTACGGAGCATATTAAGAGTGCCAGTGGTTAAAAGAATAACTAAACAATTGACTAAATTGGCTTTGCTTTTCTGGAAAGAAATTTACTTCCTCCTTCCCCTTTCAAATGAGCAGAGGAAAGCTAAAGAAAAATTACAAAGCTATAAAGAATTAGATTTACGCATATTGCAGCAAAGTTTGAAATACAGTATTTCATTCAGAAGTATGCACTGTTGTTGCCTCTGGATTCTTTGCAGCAACTTCTGATCTTAGTATGAAGAAGGTAATGCAGAAATGGGAAAAAGAGGAGGAGTTTGACCTAAAAAATAGTTTTTAAAAAGATCTAAAAGAATGAACAGCCAAGAATGACAGAGAATACAGGCTGAAGGAAGGCATAAATTCTGCTCACAGAGGTTCGCACTTCCCAATATCAAAATGAAGAGACAGTTCAGAGGTATTGCAAATACTTTAACATTTTGACAGCTTAACAGAGTCTGTCCCAGTAGTTGAAGTTCCCTTCCTACTGACAGCAAAAGCTCCAGGTGTGTTTCTGCTGTGCCATTACCTGGCCTCAGCATTGTCCAACATTCATGGCATACATTTCAACTGTGAAACGACATATTATCAGAATAGCATGTATGTAATTCAACACAGATTTTTGCTCTGATACGTTTCTGGGGGGAGGGGAGGGGAGAAGAAAGGGAGCGGGAGAGGGAAAGGGAAAGGGAGAGGAAGAGGGAAAGACACGAGTCCACACGGAAAAAGTCTTTAATTGATGAAGAATTCTGCAGCCATTGCTGGCAGTTATAGCACCTGCTACCCAACTTAGCAGTTAAAGGCTTTCCCTGCCGAAGTAAGTGGGAACATGTAAAACATGAACACCACGTTGTATTCAACAACAGCCAAAAGTTTTATTTTAAGCATCAGCGATGCTAAGTCTCGCATGCATCAGAGCAAGAATGGGGTTCTTACTCATTTGTAAGGATAAAATGCCAAGTAATTACCAGACTGCTATCAGTGCTAATGACTAGAAACGCATATGACCATCCACAGAAAAATTTTATGACAGAGCAACACAAACAGATCACCAAATCATTACTCCCTTAGGGAATCTTTAACACAAACATTACGTATATTTAGTCTTTTCTTTAAAAACAAGCTGAAAAATCACACTGCTCTAGAAGCAATAGAATTTAATGGACAATATTCTGAAAGTATCCATGCAATGACCAAACATGGTACAGTATATATAGTGTTACTGCCTCTCCCGTTTTCTCATGAAGATGTAAAACTACACCTAACCATTTGAATCAACAAGGCTACAGGTATCTCAAGCCCTTCCCATGACATGCTGTATCAATCGGCCACAGCTAGATTACAAGTCAAGCTACTGTATTTGCCCACCTGGAAAATCAACTAACTTTTTCGGAGGGAATATATCACATGCTTTATTAATGACTTACTGACGATTCTCTTCTCGGACAAATGCAAAATTTGTCAACACAACTAGCTATAGAAAAGTATGAACAAGGCAGAGCTGGATGTATTGCTAGAGACAAAAATGATGCATTTACCTTACAGCACTGTTATCCTGTAGCGGTAGGTACAGCCTACAAAAGAAATACGAAAGGAAATGCAAAAAAGAGTAACAAAAGGACAAGTCCTTTCAGCATTACTTTGCTACGTATCTTTCAGCACGATGTTAAATACTACCCTTCAAGAAAATCTTTATCCTATATTGCACTGTTCCATGTTAATCACTGTTAACAGTTCCGTTTGGAACAAGCAGAGGAATCTATTTTAGGGCTTTTATATATCCTTTTCAACCCCCAGTCACTTTTTTAGTTAATTCCTTCTCTTTAGGGAAGTAATTAAGCACTTGGAAACTTTTAAAAATTTGAAACTACAAATGTTATTTGGTCAATAATCTGAATCTATAGATTTTATTTGGTCAAATGACTACATGGGAAAGTGTATTGGCAACACCCAAGCACAAAGGAACGGAAGACTGCTCACCATCCTTATTAATTACTTGATTTGCTGAGACATAGTCTTCCTCTTCACCAA
Organism: Dromas ardeola; assembly: GCA_013398915.1. Taxonomy (NCBI): domain Eukaryota; kingdom Metazoa; phylum Chordata; class Aves; order Charadriiformes; family Dromadidae; genus Dromas; species Dromas ardeola. The sequence goes on along the minus strand of VYZM01015753.1, from coordinate 6,594 downwards.
AAAAATCATTCACATGAAACACAGGTAACGAGGTGCCTTTACTGACAAATATCCCAGTCCTGCAATAGCTTTATCCCCAGGTCCCAATTCTCACAGGCAGAGTATGAAACTTTCAAAACCAGATTTTTTTGACAGCGATGGTCTGTCATAGCTCTGTCTTTGAAATAGGAAACCTCTGGTTTGGTAGCAAGGTATGAATCCGCTACCACACAAGACTTCAATACCTACAAGTCCAGAGGGGTCATTTTTTTTATGCACTTGCTATGGTTTGTCATCAGTTCACCATTACAGAAATATATGGAACATAAACTGCTATCTCCCTGAGCAGAACACAAACTCTATATAAAACAAAACTCCATACTGAACTAAAGGTGATCTAATTTGTAGTTTTGATAAATTAAGTCTACCCTAGATAAAGTATGGGGGAATTCTGCCTTCTTTTACAAGGGAAGAGGAAAATATTTCTTTTTTACACTTAACAGCTTCAGGGCTTACATCATAGTTACCTTCTTAAAATTCACTAGAAGATAACACTTACAATATCTGAGATCTAAGATTGATACTAAGATTAGAGAGGAAAAGCCAAATTCAGTTCTCAGATCAATGCAGAGTTCTCAGTCATCTTGCCAAAGAGCAGCAATTCATCCAAGAGGAAAAAAAAAAAAAGATGACACTCGGGTCTATTATTATATTAGCACCACATCACAGGACTGAACAGTTAAATTAGAACTACCTACAGAGCTGGGTGCTGAATGACACACTGGCAGTTGTAAAACTGTTTTAGTCATATTTTTTAAAACACTAAAAAGTACTTCTCTTTGCAACAATATAGTAACTGGTGATTAGTCTTGTTGGTATGCCTAATAATTTTCTGCATCCAACATTTCAACAAGAGGGAAAGAACATTTTTCAGCATTTTTTGCAAAAAAACTTTAATGCTATAACCGTGTTTAGGTGTTTGTCTTTTCACATTTAAGAAGTTCAACACAATTCAGAATGTTATGAAACACACACATGAAGTACACTGAAGTAACACAGTTTTCACACAGTGACTTGAAATCCAGCTAGAATCTCTACGCTGACAGTTAATCACTTCACAGCAGAGTCAGCTGTGACGCATTGTTTTGTTCCTTCAGTGCAAGGACTGTTGCAATTCCTATCCACCAACCATCTATTATTCTCACTGCAATTATTTTACTATGAACGCCTCTACATATGAGCAGTGAAGGCAGGGTGAAAAAAAAAAGAGAACATAAAGCTTAAATGAGGTCGTGGATAAACAGTAAATCAACGGCTGCAACTTGTTCACTTTAAAATATCTAAGTATTTCACATGAAGGTAAATGTAAACTGGCCAATTCTGAAAAATGATGCAGCTCACTGAAAACTCTGGAGAGATTCTCTAGTTAATTAAGCAGAGGTTATTCAAGATATAATTAAATACAGTTCTGTTATGCCATCTCTTGATTTTTATGTCAGTCATATACAGACAGTGTATTAACATACTGTAAATTCATAGACTGGTCAGAGGCTGACAGAGCATAAGAAACAGATTAATGCATCTCAAACTGATGAAAGATTAACCTTTTATCAGAAACTAATACTATGACAAACAGGGCAATGCAGAACGTCTCTTGATAAAATCAGATGTCTAATTAGACTCTTGGAGAAACAAACAGCCTTGTGAGACTGCAACTGCTTTCTTAAAAACAAATGAATGTTAGCAACAGCCTTTCACTCCTGCTTGCTATTTCTACTTCTATGTAATTTCTATTAACAAGCTCCAGGCTCTTCTGACCCAGCCTAAACATTTAGTCATCTACTTATTCTCTATGTGTCAGTGGCCAGATCCCCAAAAGCAAGCTTTCTCCTGTTGCCTAAAATTTTGCCCTGTTATTCTCAGAGCACTGCTGCCCTCAAATCATGTTCCAAATCCTTATGCAAATTAGCTTTCTCCAGGTCCTCTTGTATTGTATTGGCATTATCTCAGGAAAAGGTAATCCTTGACAGTCAGAACTGTTCGATTTTCTTCACCACCCTCACCTTTCCCAGTGCAGTTTCTTAGAAATCTGAAGTAGCAATTAAGATTCTCTAGGGTGACATTACCTGTGTAGCTTTTCACCAGCATTTTCTGCCTTTTCTTTTTGTCTTTATTTTGCTCTTTTGCCTTCATTGGCTGGATCAATTACTGAAACATGACCTGTGACATATGCCAATTAGAACAAACAAGCCAAATTTTTCCCTTGTGTAACTTCACTGACTCCTGTGGCTCTAAGCCAGATATAGATTTATTCTGGTATAGGCAGAAAAACATGCACAGTATGCCAGTCAGGTCTTCATCCCCCTCCACACCAAATTGAAAATCCTCCTCTCTTCAGGCTTGCTCACAGCTCTGCCTTTGCTCCCCTTTCATCCCTTTCTCCTTCCCGGATGTCTCCGTTTCTCACCATGCTCCTTGCCCTGAAAGTACAACCTCTCTTCGTACAACCCAGCCCACCATACCACCCCTTTTCTGCAGATCCCTCTTGTGTGCCGCACAGTGCGCTCTCACACCGACTTTACTGAGCAATACTTATACATTATTGAGAGAATGAGAGAGACCCTGTCTGGGTACACACCACCAGTTTTTCTCATCATCTCATCTCTCTCTTGCATCATGCTGTGTTATACAACCTAGACCACTGTCATCTCTGACCCTGAAGACCCACAAATGTAGGTCTGAAGGATGCTTATTAATTAAGCAAATAGTTCTGTGTACAGCAAAACTAATGAAGCTTCATTTCCTATGGCTATGCACCTAGCAGTTGAGCAGCAGCTCAACCTCCCCCTCTCCTCCCCCTGCAATAACCCCAGATCCCTCCCACATCTCCAATTAACCCACGTAACCACAAAACTGGAGACAGACAGGGAGGGAAGTGGTTAAGAATCTGTCCGCTCTTTCAGCTTAATGGATCAATCTGGACATACTAAACAAAGTCACAAAGTTTGTTGCTACCAAATCATTATCTTGCAAGAAAACCCACTGGAGAAATGTGCCCACAATGGACTGCAGCCTGGACACCCCTTCAGGCAGGGGCCCTCTCCCCAAGCGCTCTTCACCTCCACTGTTGATTCAAGATGAGGTATGCCCACACCCATGGTCTCTGACTGAGATGATGAAACACTTGTAGGTTCTTTATTATTGTAAATCTTAAGAAACAGTGATATTTCCACCGTCCTGGTTTTCACTACATGATTAGGACAAACTGCAAGTGGCGTAAAGCTTTCCACGCAAAGCTACATCTCACATCCAGGAGAAAGGCCATGCAAGCACAAGCGCTGCTGGGTAAATCCAAGCTCCTGCTGGCAAGGAGATGCAAATTATAAGGCACAAGTGGAAAAACCCTTGTCGCACTGCCTTGGGGCACAGTAGCATGCTCAGCTACTGGAAGTCCCGTACAGAAGCAGAACCCCTGCAGAGCTGTTGTCATCTCCTACCCATGAAACACTCCAAGAGGCTCGCTTCCTTTAAGGGTGCAGCACAGCACAGGTCCTGCGGCTCTCAGCTATATGAAGGTGATTGGATACCATGTGTAGGGTTCGCAAAGGTTTGGCCAAGCAAACCTGCCACATAGCTTTTGGAAGCTGGAAGAGGGATGATGTTTAATTCCACGTGTGTTTATTTCATTGTCCTAATAAACCATGTTCATACTTTGGCTACCCTTATAAAAGGAACCTAAGTTTCCTGCCAAAAGATGTAGTAGTTATGATGCCCTTCTCTGCCCAAAAGCGGAGGAAAGCTTTGAGAAGTATTCAGCCTTCAGGGGAAAACTAGATCAGTACGTGGTGCTCAAATGTAAGGGTTATTCTTTGCATAAGACTCCACTCTTACGTGTGCATCTTTACTCGAACCAAGTTACTAATCCTAGTCACTGCAACAGAAGCTTTATTCAATGCTGAGAAAACGAGGGCTCTGCCAGATTGTCCATGTCCAATGCAATATCACTATACCGCATTTTAATTAGTTCAATTTATTTTTTAAATGGTTTGACTATGCCAAAAGGTACATTCCAAGATTAAATCCACACACAGTAGCGCAACTTGTAAGTCTTCCCAGCCACCACACTAACTTGTGCTCCTTTTCACTGAGGACAACCGTATTATTTCACTGTAAAAGCACAAGAAATTTGACTTCTACGGGGATTTTATTTTTCCACATCATCTTCCTTAAAATACCTAATAGATCTTTTTGTGTACATATTTGCTAAAAATTTAAGCAGACTTGATCCAAAAGAGGCAGTAGCATATGCCTCCCTTTTATTTCAATCAAACCTTAAATACATTTTAAAGCAAGTTGTAATTCTAGTATTGTTTTACTTTTATAGAATTTAATCTTATTTTTGTGATTCTCTTAGTTGCTAGAATTTTTCTGATCTTTGGACATGTAAGGCTGCTGGACAATGAAAAGTCGGACACCTTTGAAAGTATGTAAAAAGCAGATTTGAAAAATGTAAGTTATTCCAAACTTGTGTTAACAGACTTGTAAACCCAGATCCTCAGAGATGTATAAATGCCATGACTGAAGTTAGGCAGAGACCTTACCGACCTGGGGGTGCAGTGTGTAAATGTGCAAGACTCGGCTCCTGAAATAAATTGAATCAGAAACTCCAGCTGGTCAGAGTGGAAGGCACTTGCTCTGCAACAGACCACTGAAGACTGCCAGACACAAATTTACACAGTCCAACAGCGCTTTATAGTCTGTGTTGCATTTCACGAACTATCCCATAGCCCAATGAAGCTAGTGAATTAAATCAGATTTAATAATCTAAGTGAGATTATACCTCTAGAGATGAGAAGAGCAGAGGATGTGCCGATTATGGAACAGCAGAACAGCTGTTTCAAATCATCCCTCTGAAACAAATACCATGATCAGCAGCTCTGCAAACTCCACCAGCGGGCCAGGGACATAACAAGCTTTATTTAATACCAAAAATAGCAATTTTGGTATGCAGGCCCAGCCCAAGCTAATACTAGAAACTGCTTGGAGGAATTGGCGATAATCCTGCTCATTAAAGACAAGTGTTAGAAAGCTTGGGTACCACTTTGTTTTGATTCGCAGTATTCTTTCCAAATGTTATGACTGTACCTTCTTCAAAACAAGAGTAATGCCCTCACAACTAAATAACAATTGACATGTTTGGTAAATAAATGTACTGTTTCTTTGCTGAACACAACAGCAGAACAGCACTGAAAAAAACCCCACATTTTCGTATTTATTAATTGCTAGATATAGCAGTCTTTAAAACAGACGAATATCCTGTAGTCCTGAACAAAAATATTTAAAATGTGCCATACACTTCTGTGAGCCAGGGGTGGGGTCAGAAAGGGACTGACTAGTGAATGGAAATGCCCACTTCATAAACACCCGTCAAAATAATCCCAGGTCAAGAAGCAACAACCTAAAACACTTACAAACATGATTTATGCAAGGGATAACCACAGTAGTTTCATGTCAGCACCTGCTGACCTCAGGGGATGCTTGCAAGTCGTCACTAGACCACGACCACAGCTTCTGTAGCCCTGACAAGAGCCAAATACATTCACACAGCTTCTTTGTGACACCAAAACAGACCGAGCTTGCCTGTTACTTCAGCTACTCATTTCTCCATAATTATGACAGAAGACAATATATAATAATACGTATTAGTCAACTATTCCTGCAAAAAGCGGATGACTGCTTAGAATTACACAAACTCCAGAATGACTCACATGTTTTGCACTTTTCTCGCAGGAAATTTATTCGGAGATTCGGCAGCCCCTATTAACACTAGCTTCACCACTTAATTTCAAAACCGGCGGTGGGAAGAGCTACGGCTTTGTACACCACCTTCCCCCGGCAGCGAGGGAAGAACCACTGTATCATCAGCCTGCACCGGCGGCCGCCTGCTAGGGTGCCTGGTAGGTTCTGACAGTTAGTGATCTGCCGTCTTACTAAATTTGTACTAGTGGCCGTCGCTCGGGTGTCCTGCAGAAACTAAGAGAAGTCATAACTCACATTTGGATAACCAGACACGGAAAAAGTGGAGGTTACCTGAGCAATTACCTGAGCAAAAACCACGCTGGAAGCGCCAAGGGTAGACACCAGCAGCGAGGGGCTCTCGCGGAGAGGCCGGGGGCTCTGGGGGAAGGCCTGAGGGGCAGTATGGGTGCGAAACCCCAAATTCAGCCTTTGGGACACCTTTTCTGAGGGACCTCGCTGCTACTCCGAAGGACGAGCACCCCCGGCAGCGCAGACATGGCCCCGCCATACCGCCTGTCACGACCGCC
>VYZM01015748.1:0-13829 GCA_013398915.1 Dromas ardeola | reverse complement strand
CCTGGAGGAAGAGGTGTGCGGGCAGCCTGCGTGGCCCTGCCGGCGGGTGGCTCGTGTGCTGGTAGCCGCGGGTTCCCCTCTGTTTTGTCTTGTGGCAGAGGGAACTGGTGCTGATGTAGTGGCATGTTTTGAGGCGTTAAGAGAGGCCATCAGAGAAAATGTGTGTTGTGTGTATGTGTGCCCTGGTCCCGCTGTGTTTGCCGCCGGGGGTGAGTTGAGTGGATGGTTAAGAATGAGTCAAAAGGAGCAGGATGGAGAGAGAGCTGGGAGCAAAGAAAGGAATTTCTACAGGAGGGAGATGGGAGTGTGAAAACAGGAGAGAAAGTCCCTTGACTTTTCTGTCCTTTCTTACCAGTGGGTAACATGCTTGGACTAGTACTAAAATACTCTGTAAAGCCGCAGTTTGTGACCTGAAAGGCTAACTTTCTGCCATGTTAGGAACTTAATTCAGCACCTGTCTCCATTTTCTCTCTCTGTTTTATCTAATCTTAAAATGTTTTGGCAGAAATGTTACAGGATAATTCAGTATTTGTGGCTAATAATGCTGGCTTCTAACTGGTAGCTTGGTACTGGACAATGGTATATATGATGGATTTTTTGATCTGCTGTCACAATATTTTGCAGACTTCTTGTTTACGGAAGTATGTGTGCTTCTGTATCAAAGAACTGTCTTCCCTGAATCCACTAGTTCTTTGTTAAAATTTGGTAAGGGTACCAGATTCTGTCTCTCTTTCTCTCCATCCACCCCTCCCCCTCCCTCCCACCTGCTTTTAAAATGTGTATTTTCCCAAAGGGTGAGGTTGCTGGATTTGTTTATGATTACAGATGCAGTTTCTAACAATAGTGAATGAAATAAGCATTGATCACAAAGTTCTTGTTAGTGATATTGTGGGATTATGCAGTCTGTAATCTCTGCTGTGATGCATGTATCCATGATACTTTTTGAGGTACGGTACTAGGATACAAGCTTTTCTAGCTTGAAGTGGTTAAAATTAAGGAAGTGATATATTGTGTTGTTGTTCTTCGGTGTTTTTCAGTGGTAAGTTCGTGGGCTGTTAAAAGGTGGTGATATTTGCTAAAAAGGCATTTCAGTCCTGGAGCAGCCTTTTTGTTAAAACAGAGGAAATTGGAAAGTAGGTGTCCTTGTAAGTATGTTTGTGACGGAGGCTTTATCATAATCTTTTTTGTTCTGTGTTAGGTTCTGTTTGTAGTAGGGAATGTTACATTCCCTAGCTTGGGTATTTGTTGATATTTTTAGAAGGAGTGACTGTTGACAAAACCAGGCCTGATATTCTCTTTACGAAGCAGATTTATCAGTATTTGGTCTTTCTAGATGTGCTCTGTTTAAAAAAAAATAAAAGGAAATAATTGTCTTTCTTTCCTGATAAGTGAGTGTGAGTTTCAGTAATTTCATATTGCAGACATAGACTCCTCAGGTTTGTGTCTGCACACACACATGGTTAAGCGAAACTATGAGAATGCTGTGAGGTTGAAAATGGTATGTCGTTGTATCCTTATGATATATTTTTATTAAAAAATCTAGTCCGACTTTTAATTTCTCAGTGATTCTCCTCTTACTTAAAAATTCAGATGTTTTTGTTTAGTCAATTTGAGTTGATAGGGTTAAAATCACTCATTAATATGGGAGGCGTGCTTTTCTAACTTCATGGAAAAGAGGTTTGGAGACTTAATTTTGTTAGAAATTTGGAAATCCTTAGAAATGAAACAATAAAAAAAAGTAATTCTTGTTTCAGATCTGCATGGTGTCATTCACAGCTGATAGTTTTTGATCCTAGTTTGGGAAGGGCTGTCTTGGAATAATACAGTATAGGGAAAAACAAGTTTTAATCATGTTTAAGTGATATCTTTTCTGTGTGTTTTCTTTAAAATGGTCCGTCCTCAAAGTTACAAGATTTATTGATTGCTTCTGACAGAATCTGGATGCTGTACCAGTTTTATGATGGGAAAGGATGCCTCTGAATGGGTAGATGCTGGAGAAGTTGGAATTCCAAAGTCTTGGGACTTTAAATAGGCCATGAAGCATCTGATGGAACTTTAAGCTTACCTTCCATCAGGGCTTCTTGACTGTTTTCCTTGGTAATAATAATAATATACATTGTAATAATCCATAAAATACAAGCTGTTTTTTAAAAAAAAAGATATTTTTTTATCCTTCAGAAAATGTCTGACCACAGCCTGCCTTTTCACTGTCCTCTCATTTCACACAGGAGTCTGCTCTCACGTTTCTTCTGAATTCAGGAAAATGGGCACAACTAGAACTTGAATTATTGTTGCTCTGCGTTGAAATGTTCATTCAGTGTTTAACAGGCTTTGTTGGTAATACTGCCAAAAGTAGCTGTTAGTGTTTATCCACCTCTTGCTAGTCGCTTCTAATATTTCAAAACCATTTTTGTTCTCTGATTTGATGTTAAGAGACTAGCTATTCTCTGCCTTTGTATTTCTAGAATGCAACATGAGGTCATCCCCTGGTCTTGGATTTCATGTTGTTCCCTTTATAGGAGGGACACACTATGTTTCTCTGGGTTAATCCCCTCTTGAGGAATATGTGGTGGTGTAGTATTTGGCAGCTTATAAGGAGCAGGTAGGTAATTTTTTTAAAAACTCTAGAAAGTATAACAGAAGGTATTTTGCATATTACAGACTTTATTTCTGTGGATGTGCATCTGGTAGTGATTCTCTTGTATAGCAGTAGACATCACCCAGGACAGCAGAAAAACAGAGAATTGCAACTTCAGGAATATCATTAGAAGACCACTTTTTTTGCACCTTCTTTTGTGAAACTAGGTTGCCTCAGCAATACCGGTCATACAAAGGCCTGGCTTCAGGTTCCCTGCATCCGTCAGCTCCAGAAGGCTCTCAGCGCCACATTGCCTGTACAGATTAATTCTCAGTCTGACACACTCTGCACCCCACTCCTGTACCCAGTTGCGCACTTTGTTTCTAATTTCACTAAGGGATGTATTCTTTAAGCTTCAAAGAGCTAGCAGCAATGCAAGTGGTGGTTGTTTTTGACAGTGCCCATTCCGGAGCATTTCAGGTGAATCGGCAAAACTCTGGGACTGCTAGTCCCACGTGAAGTAAAGTTGTGAATGGATGGTGGTAACAAAGCTAGGAGGGGAGGGCACTGGCTGTCAGGACCATGTGGAATTTCCAGATGTTCTCTGCTGGTTTCAAGCTCCTTATATTCAAGGGCTCCTCTGTTTTTTTTTTGTGTGTGTATATATAAATGTCTTGCATAGATGTCTTTAAATCAAGTGATTATTTGTAATAGAAGGGTAAATAAGTACATCTTAAAGAAATACACAGAAGTTGGTCTTGGAATTCTAGAAATCCTAGACTTGCACTTGAATACATACCAGCCACTTGAAAACAGCTAACGTAAGGGTAAAGTTAGCTCCAGTCTTCCAGCTGTACAATGAACAGATTAGGAGTATGGGCTGATGACACTTTCTGTATTATCATGATACAAAACATAAATAAAACTTTATCCGTGACAAACTTTTTGAAAACATTAAAAGGAAGAGTAATTTCTGTCCCTTGTAATTATGCAATAGCTGTGTCACACTTGAGCTGCAAAAGGGTACTACGAACTTCTGTCAAGATAAGTAACAGCAGTTGATGCATAACTTCTACTGTTTCTTGTAGTGTCAGTTATAGAATGCCATTGAATGCAGAACTAATTTATTTTTGCATGTAAAGCTTTTAATTCAGGCAACAAGACTACGTAATTTTTCATACAAAGTACTAAAAGTACTGTGGTGAAGTATTGCATCTGATAATGAAACATCCATCTGTGAGACCAGTTATAACTTGTTGCCTTCTGATGCATTTGAATACTTTGCCTACCTCTTCTCCAAACACAGAATTTTGCTATTCCACAGTAGAGAATAATCACAAATTCTTTCCTATGTTGTTGCTACTTAGATCTGTTTTTTGGAAAATAAATCCAGATTAAGTTGTACATGTGACATAAAACAGTGAGGTTTTTTTGAATTTGCGCTAATATTTGACTCTGACAAAGCATTTTCTAACTGTATACCTCAAAGTATTTCATATTGCTGTTAGTCATACTCTATGGTAACATATTAATGCATATAATTACAGGTGCAGTGCAGTATCTGAAAACAAGTTAGTGTGATAATTTACTGAGCAAGAGCTATATTTAGGACACAAAAGATGTTAATGCTAAACGTAAACAGTTGCAAATGTGATTAGAAATATTGGAATGCAGTAATTTGATTTATTATTAAACTTTCGTTTTCAGTATGAAATGGAATCATCATTTAATAATAAAGAGATGGACACATCAGAGATATTTTAACTGGCGAGATACTGGTTTTGAGGAAGCTAGGTTTTCATTTTACAAAAGGTTTCTGGCGCTGATGGTTTAGGAAGCATATTGTCTGTGAACCAATATGCTGTTGTCCCTGCAGAGTCTATGAACAATGTCCTCCAAAAATATGTGTAAAGAGAGACCATTTTTTCCTCTCAAGTTTGTGATAAGAAGTAATGCCATAGATCAAATGTTCTATGGAAACAGGAGAAAAAGATTAAATTGAAATGACCAATGTTGAAAGCCACTATCTCAAGCAGAAAAAATGGAACAGATACTTTTAACATTATTGGGTAGGGGTGAAGAGAGAAGACAATGGTGAAATGACTTCCAAATGTTTGTTTGAACTAGTGGTGACTAGAAGGGATTCAGGGGAAGTTTATAGAGAGCTATGCAAGTTGCTTGAGCTGTACTGGACAAATAAAACTTGTACATGTTAAATAAAAAGAAGAAAGCTTTTCAAATACCTCAGTGTGTTTACATTACTGATAACATTCAAGGAAGAGTTGTGGGTGTCACTGTTCATAGTTGCATCTTTGTTGTTACTTCAGTTATATTAAGAAATATGAAAAGAGTAGTGACTAATAAGAAAAGTGTTACTACATTCAAGAAGCTGCCGGACACAGCAGCAGATTTGAAGAACAGTACTCAGGAGCTGGGATGTACCAGAATTGCTTTGCACAGACAGCACTACTAATTCAGCACTCTTTGAGTATCTGCATTGCCTAATTACACAGCTGCACGTTGTCTACTCCGTACCACCCCCACCTCCTTTAGGGTGCACAGGAGAGTTTTGCATGTTAGATTGCTGCTCTGTGTTTGGGAGTGTACAGCAAATGAACAGGTAGAGGCATTACAGAAAGAAAGGATGGTTGAGGTGTTGACAGTGGCATTTTGTTGTGGAAAGCTGGATCAACTCCCTTTCCTCTACTCCAGAGTTAGTGTGAACTGCTAGGCAAATCACTTAGTAAAGAATTCACAGGTGTCTATTTGTTCCTTATGTTATCGAGGCCTGATTGGGGATTTTGGGATCTGAGCATTCATGACTGCAGCCGTAGTAACTGAGTGATAAGTTTTGAAAAAACACTTAAATCTAGAAAATCAAAGGTTCTGAAGAATCCATCCTTTGGCATCTCAGATTGGGCGACTGGATTCAGTGGACTTGCAGTTTTAATCTTTGCATGTCTTGGTTTCCCTCTATTTTAAGAGAAGGAAAATACTGCTTAGAAGTGGTGTTAAACGTAATTCATTAATATTTGTGCTGCACTGAAATGCTGTAGAGAAATGCTTAAAGGGAAAAGGCAGTGAGAAAATTCATAGTCAATGCAAATTTTTCAAAGTGTGTGATAAATAAAGGCTCAGACTGACCAGTGATGATAAAACAAATTGAGACTTTTCTGTTTGTTTACGGAACACCATATGCCCTAGTGCACTGAGTGAGGTGGTGTTTTTCTAGAAAGGAATAGAATTGTTAGATTGCATTTCCTATAGATTCTGATCATGGGTTAATACTAGCATGCATACATTTTAATATGAGCAAGGCTGTGAGTTTTGATGGCTTTTGTTCTTGCAATCACTTGGGCGAAATCCTCCACACATGATGCATTCTTCCCTCTTCAGGATTTGAAATAGATATGAGTGGATTTGGTAGCTGTAGGTTCTGAAAATGGAGTCATAATGGAGAAGAGGTATACAAGCTAAGTATAGGCAGCAATGTTGTTCACCTGTACAGAAACAGCATTATAAGGCACTGTGAGCAGCTTGGGCACGTTGAGTTCGGAGAACTCAAAAAGCATGCTGTCAGTGACTCAGGGACACACGTGAGGGGGAGTTGCTGCATGGATGGAAAATGGAAAGGTATTTACCTCAGAAAGGCTAATACAGAGAGGGAATCTGAAAGAAAGGCATCATCTGCGTAAGAGTCTGAAATCTCCCTTTCCGAATACAAGAAGAAGATATTTCTTGAGTTCAAGAGTGTGATTAAAACTGAAGTGCTTTTTCATACAATATGTAATGAGATTGTGGAGAAATTTTTCACTGAAGGTTCTTGAGGATCCCTAGTATCCAGATAAAACAAAGTTTTGTGTTTTATCTTAAACTTTATACTCCTGGTCTCTTAACTATTTCAGATTTGGATGTGGCTGTCGAGTATCTCAAATCTTTTGTCCTATTTGGTTCCTACACCTTTCCCTGTAGCATCATCTGAGTATCTGGTTTGAACTTACTCTTGTTTTTTGCACATACGGGCCTTATGATTATCTGCATTTCTATCTCTGCATAGCGCTATTACAGTTAATTTTGACACAATGAAGTAAGACCACTTTGGATTCAGTGTGGAGCCTAGAGACAAGTTCATTAGTTTAATTTTAGTTTTAGTTTATATTCTAATAGTTTTAGAATATATGTCTAAGCCCAAGGTTTCAGTTTAAAGCTGTTTTAAGAAGTTTTATTTGGCTTATTGATGTTTACTAAGTTTATATATGAGGTCTGTAACAAGTGAAAGTTGTGGGACATCATAAAAGTGTCTTCAGCTTTAATATGATTTTTATCACTCATGTAACTGTTCTTTGTCCGTAGGTCTCAGAATTGTATCTCAAAGGTGTGTGCAGGTGATAGTTTGATTTCTGACGTTGAAGTAATTGGTTCTAGTTTGGAATTCATTTCTAAGTACAGACAGATATCACTGGAGTCTCTGACATATTTGGAAAAGCTTAGTCGTTTTCACCCTAGGTTTGTTCTGAGAATGTACTTTGAATCAGAGTGTTAGGGAGAGGATGAATTTGTTAGACGTAGTTTTTAATCTTTTTTTAATGTTAAAATACTTAAATGATTTTTTTAGGCTTAGTCTATGATTTACCTTTGTATGAGAAGTCGTCTTTTTATTGCCCATTTGTCACCCTGCAGTAAATTTTGTGTGTGTGTCTTTTTTATTGTGATTGCTGTATTTGGAGCCTCTAGGAGACTTTCTCTAAAAGTTAGCCCATTTTCAGTTGGAGACCAAGGTAAAATTTTTTTATTACAATTTATCAGGGAACCTGGGCACAAGAGACCATAATGTTTCTCCCATTTCCACATTGGTTGTCAGGCGGAGATTTTATGTCTTGTCAGAAGGCAGTCAGGAAAGTCTCCTGTAGATAGGAATTAGTGGTCTTATGCTCCATTGCAGTGAGTTTTATGGATCAAGTCCATTCTTCCAGATTTTTGACTCAGGGGACATTTCAGTGGCATATACTATTTGTAGCTATCAGTTGATACAACTTTCCTATAGTACTTGAAATTTGTTTTTAATTTCAGTATTTGCATAGAATTTCACATTTTTATCAAAATACTATTGATCCTATTCCTCATTTAATTTGGATCATCTGACTGTCATCACTGACAAAATCCAGCTGAAGAAAAACATTAATTTAAAAAAAGCAAAACACCACAGTTAAAAAAAAAATGTTGCAAAAGTAAGATAAAGCAATAGAAAAAGTTTTAAAAAAATCATAACTACTTCTTTTTTTCTTACCTCAGGTCAGATTTGGTCTTCCCCCATCACTTCTGCCACTTCCTGGTACCAGATTCTTTTTGGGAGGCAATGTTTCTTGTCTTGACTGACAAGAGGTGCTGTCTCTGGTAGGATAAATTATCTTCTTTGCTTTCCTTCTTTTTGTCTTTGATATCTTATCTTTCACCCTCTTATTTCCTTGTCATTGCTCTTCCTTCCCTTTGCTGTGCTCTCCCGCTCCTACTTTCCTCTTTAGAGTGCTCTAGGGTGGGATTTTCAAAAAGACCTGGTGAAGCTGTAGGCCCATGTTGGATTCAAGTGCAATAGAAGTTTAATGCCTGCTTCTGTAAGCCTCTAAAAAGCAAAGCTCTAGTGTTTCTTGGTAGCACAACTAGCCCTTGCTTATTTCAGAAAATAGCTATTGCTGGAAATGTTTTTTGGCAGTGGCTTCTCTGACCTGTTACAGAGATGGATTTGTGTTTTGTTTTTGTTTGTTAGATATCTGACAAGATGGCTTTAGTAGTGAAAATGTTACTAGTGTAGAGTATGACTGATGAATTCTCTAGTTATTTGTTGAGGGGAGTTACTGTTTACTAAACTCTTAAGTAGCAGTAAATACCAGTATGTAAGGCCTGTCTTGTGTTAGCTTATTGATATTAAAGCAGCCAGTATTCTTGGCTGAAGGCGATTATTATTGGCCAGCTCTCTTAGACTGTATTTACCCTAAAAAAATTTAAAGGATGAGGTGGAGCTTCTCTGTATAAAAAGTTAGTGTAGAAATTAGCATAAACTAATGTGACAGATGGGATAAAGCGGTTTGAGAAAAATCAATATTCACATTAGGATTGTAATTTTAAACCAATTTCTAAACAAACTCTGCACCTCTACAGACCAATAGACTTGCTTTCCAGATGCTTGCTGGTATGGCAGGAACTTCATGGAAGTGTATGGAAGTAAACACCTGGGCGTGTGCCTAGAACAACATTAGAATTACTTGGAGGCTGAATGGAGGCATCCTGGAGGTGCCTGGTTGGAGAGCAATGCTGTGAGCTGTTAAACAGGTGATATTGTCTGGATACCTATCTCAAGTATCCTAACTCCAGCAGCAATAGATCATACAAGATTTTCAAGGTCAGAAATGTGCTAGGATATGGTCATGTAAGGGCTTCTTGTGTGATTGTCAGTAACTTCTGTCTTTACTTTCAAATAAATAATTTTGGTAAGAAAGCTTTATTGGTAATACATTTTTTGCATAACTTATCAGTTTCTATATGTATTAACTATATGCTTAGAATTAGGTGTTCGCCTAGGATGAATTTGAAAATGCAGAGAGTCTGACTGTAAACCTTTGTCAATTGGACTTTCTTTCATGATAGTTAGAATGAAATTAGCTCTTCAGAAATTTGTGGTTTGGGCACAAAGGCTTATCTGTGCTCAGGATACCATCACCTCCCTTTCACTTCAACAAAGCAAATGTTTGAATTATTGCAAATATTTCCATATGCTCTCAATATAGGCAGTAGTGATGAGATGTGCCTAACACAAATGGTGTTTGATGTACAGGTACTATGTGTATGTCAGTATGCAAGCTGAGGTGTGGATTGTTTTTGCAAGTGGAAAATTGCAGGGGCAATCTCACAAGTGAGAAGCACCTTGTGATTCACTGGTGAAATCAGGTCTGTGAGAGCAGCTTCACCAGTGGTAATAGTGGTGGAACGTGGGCCACAACTGGACAGACATAGTTCTACCACTGCAGTTTCCAAAGTTTCTTCAGACTTTCTCTTTACTTTCCAAAAGTAAATAAGGCCACTAACTTCAGTACTTGAATTATTGTTTGTATCATTTTTGACATGTCCAGAGTAGACTCTCTACTTAAACCTAGCTGTGGAAAATGAGGTAAGATTGGGAGAGAGAATTCAGGATGTCCCTGAAGAAAGACACTTAAGCTTTGCAAAAGTAAGCTGCAGAGAATGCAGAGCTTCCTGACTAAACTTTTTTCAATATAGATGTGCATAAGATAGCTCAGATGATCTTAATTCCATAATTCCTGGTGTAGTTTGTACTGTTCTGATAAGATGAAAATGTCGGTAAGTGTAGTCATCTCTGACTATACATGAAAATTGGTTACTTCTGCTGTAAACCATGACCAATTTTTTTAGTTGTATAGACTGTATTTGTTATTCATATTAATTAGATACCTTACAGATCTAAGAAGACAGAGTAGAAGTTGTGCAGAGTGTCTTGACTTGGGAGGAGGCTGGATATTTTTTCCAGCTCTCTTCTCCCTTGGTTATCTTCAATTTTGGAAAACTGCAAAGCTGAATAAACCTATTTGCCCTCCTGAATGCAGAAAGAATGGATGCTATGATCTGCATGTATCTTCTCCCAGGTTGTTTTGGTGTAAGACTGGTGCATTGCCAGACAGGATCTGACAGCACACCAAGTGTTCCTTACTCTGGAAGACTTTTGTGAGGAGCTGAGAAGACAGCTTTAAATTTTGCTATAGAAGAGTAGCTTTATAAGCGAAGATTTTTAAGCAAAGATTTCTCGGAATATAACCTGCACTTTATAAGCAGAGGTTCTTTAACATAATTGACTGTTACTAGTCAAATTTGTAGTGTTAGAGTTGGCTATGGGTAACATTTCTCATGTTATTCCAAACTGCTGTCTGAAGTTTATTTAGAAGCAGAGGATCTGCAGGATGCAAATTCTCAAGTTAACTGATGATGTCACATTAAAAAAAATAATATAAATGGAGGATTTTAATAGGTTTTGGGGTTATTCTGTAGTCTGTTATGATACTATCCGGCTCTTAAATATTGGAGCCAGCTACTGGGAGGTGTCATTTTCATTGTACCTCAAAGCTCAGTTAATACTTTGTTTCTGGAAGCATTAAGGAAAGTCACCAGAAAGCTGAAGGAGTGGATTGTTGAGAATTACATGTCAGGATACAGTTATTTAGCCAAGAATAAAGTACTTAGGGTTGATAACTGATTCAGGTGCAGGACTCCAGCTTTGAGGAATACCATGATGTATTTTTTCAGACCAAGTACTTCAGGTCAGCAGCTGATGAATACTGTTTGTAGTGCTTGCACTAAGCTTTGTGTTGAGCTTCTTCCAAACCTATTTTTCCTTTCTTCTAAGGTCCTTATTCACAAATTAATGCTTTTGAAGAACGAAGACGCTTTCTTAACTTCTGTGATACAACATTGCATTAAGTGTCCCTAATCTGTAAGATGATGCCTGCACGCTCCTCCATAGTGCTAAGTATTTGGAGATCTTGGTGTTGTATAGCAATTGTAAAGGTCCATACTGTAGTTTCTTCCAGTTAATCCAAGAACTCTAGAGAAGTTGCTGGGACTCTGAACAATGTCTCAGAAATGAGAAACTACACAGGAAATACTTTGAGTGGTCTAATGACCTATAATCAAGACAAAGCATACCATAGGGGTAAAGAAGACTAAAGAAGTTGTGAGTAAGTAATAGGGTTGTGAATCCTTTTGTTTTCCTCATGCGAAAATTGTAGGGCATCTTCTAATTTTACATAAGAAAAATTGTTTGTACCATAGGCTCTAAGTTGCTGTATGTGGGTCTTTTATCTGTACTGAAAGATGTCTATAAATCTGAAAAAAGCTTCAAAACTCTACCTGTAAAATATATTTTATGTGGACAGTATTTCAGGTGCAGTGTCATACCTCGTTCTTCCTGAAAAATTAATGTAGGTTTGTAAACTTCGGGAAGGTAAGAGGTGCTGGATTGCTTCAGAGTTTAATTGCTCTGCTGAGAGGTGTATCAGTGAAGTAAAGTAGCTGCCAGCTCTAGCACATGCAGAATAGTCTGGAAGGAAAGTTGTTAACCCATACAGCTTCCTGTAGGAGCTGGTGTGTTGTGACAGTTGATAGCTCAGAAAACCTGTTAAAGTAACAGTTGGCTTAAAGTTGCACCAGGAATGTGGACATTCTGTTCTGCTGAGTGGGCTGAAGGTTTCTCTTCATCCCTGGTCCCCAGTGACACCACCTTGTAGACTACTGAGGTAAATGGGTGGAGTTCAATGCTCATATCCAACCACAGTTATGGGTATCTGTAGACTAGAAGGCTGTGCTATTTTCATGATAAAACTGGTTGCATGTTTGACATGCATTCCCAAATCAAACTTAAGAATCCAACACAGTGTGCAGTGAGGCAGTCTTAAAAAATATTTGTGCTTGAAGATACTGACTATAGAATATGCAAATATGAGGGTGAGTGTTTTTGCTAAGCATCTGCGAACTTGAAATAGCTCAGCAGTTTAGTGGGTGAAAACTAACTTTCTGTGTGGAATTCAAGTGGAGTCCAGTGGGAAACTGAGAACAGAGCTTGTAAGTTAGTCTGAAAATGGAAAGAAAAACCTTGTGTTTTTCAGTGTTACGAATGCACTAGGTCTATGCTTCCAAGATGCAGAAATTTAGGTAAAACAGTGAAAATATGTCTGGAGTTTCCAGCTTCACTGTCTAGGTTTTCTTCAGTAGTATCTTTACATTATAGCACTCTTTTCTAATAGGCAGGTCATTTAAGTACTTGTTTCAATGAAGATCTATCAGATTTGTTCGTACAGTTGATTTTTCCCCTTATCCTTGAAATAGTGTTTCATGCCTTTTGTAAATGCGGCATGGCATCTGAGCCTATAGTAAGGAGTAGTGAGACCTAATGGGTTTTGATACTCCCTCTCCTTGTTTCTTAAATTATGAAGTCAGGTATGTTTTATCTGTTTTGATAAAATGCTGTACTACTAGGCACCTGCTTTATTCTTGTAGTTTAGCAAATAAATAAAAACATCTCTATAAACTGCTGTTATTTTCATCTAGAAAAAGTCTTTTGTTAAAGCTCAGTTTCCAAATTTTTAGAATTCTGTGAAATAAGATTTTTTTTCAGTTGTCATTCAAATGTTACATTGGGTTCCTGTGCTAAGTATTCCTCTGCAACTGTAATTTTCATACTGTTTTCATCTGGCTGTTGATCCTTTGTGCAAATGCAGTTTTCCAAATGGTTTTGATGTTGGTTATTTCTGAATGTCTTGTTCTAGAGCAAGGCTGAATGACTGTCTCCTATTCAGAGCAAGGATGAGGTGCTGCAGAAGGATTCTGTCTGAAGCAAGGTGATGGCAATTGTGGTACCTGTCTGACTTTTGTGGTATAAGTCAGATTGCTTGGCAATTTGCTTCACTAAAATTTAATGTGGATTTGAGAGATCCAAGTTTTGGCAGGATAGAACAAAAATCTAATTTTTTGGCCTTTATTCTGCCTTTAGTGTTTCTACCTGCAACAAAACAGTTACATTGAAACCACAGTGATTTTTATTTTTTTGTTCAGAGTAACTGTTTCCCCCTCCAATTGGAAGCAGGTGGTCTAAATACTGACCTTGATTTATCTTTCAGTTTCTATACAGATAAAAATAAAGATTGTTTCTTCTCTTTGAAATTGTAGGTGGCTGCTTTAAGTTCTAGGAATAAAAATGAACTCTCCTTTCCTGTCCTTAAATTTCTTAATGTGATTGGGATTTTATGGCAAAATAATAGTGAAACTGATGAACTTAAATTTCATGTTTTCTACAGCAAATTGATGCCTTGCTGTCTGGTTTGACAGACTTAACCATTTTTTTTCATACTTATCCCAAGCGATGCTTTCCTTAAAAATCCAATTGTGTAGTGTTTTTCCTGAGAATCGGGTTTACTTTGAGGACAGGTTTGAATGGAAATTCTTCTTTAAAGCATTTTTCTTAAATTAAAAAAAGTCTCGATGAAGAGATTGAGCTAATTACGGTAAAAGACTAAGTACTGAAGATTCATGAACTGTGATCTGTAAATCGGTGGTTTTTAGTGTTCAGTGATTGAGAACTATTTAGGAAAATGATCTGACTCATTATTTTCAAATAATTAGGGTGGTTAGTAAATTATTCTGAAAAGTAAGTTGGATGTTTGTGTAAAGGATGGATAGAATCATAGAATCA
>VYZM01015739.1:13908-29291 GCA_013398915.1 Dromas ardeola | reverse complement strand
ACAATTCTATGATTCTATGAGTCAATTCTATAAAAGTAGGGAACAGGTTAACAGATTATTATTTTTTTTCCACTATATTGTCCATTGCATACCTCTGAGGTAAAGATAATATAATGTTTTAGGATCAGATGAAGATTTTGTATTTTCACTGTTATCTAAACCTGAGAAAGACCATGCAATATGAAATGTAGATTTCTGAAGAAGATTGCAAAAGCAGAACTGCATTGTACTTAGAGATGCAGTTACTTTTTGAGGTAGTTTTAACCTCTATTTACAATAATTGTTAAAGCGAATATTCCTTTGCTTGACCTTTCTTTGCTAATTAACTACAATTTGATTTGTTTCCAGCCCTATTGTTACACCTCATCATTAACTATAGTGCATAAGCCTCATGTAGATTTTGGATAAGCCTAATGTAGATAGCTAGGTTTTTTGGGATGTAACTACCTTTTATGTTCGTGTTAATGATACAAATGTAGGTAGGCCAGTAGAGCTGGAAGTAGTGTTCTCTATTTTTGTTTTTGTTTGACATATAAAATATTTTAGGTGAGATGTAAGAACAGCTCCTGGTACTGTACCCAGTGTATTCTTTCTTATTCTTGGAAATTCTTATTTTTTACCTAATTCAGTACTATTACTACTAGTAAATTCCAGAAGTATGACTTAGTTTCTTATTTTTAGCCAAATGAGATCAATGGAATAAAAACAAAAGCAAAACAGAATTAATATCAACAACAATTGAATTTAAGTTGTCATTTAATGAAATTTAGGAAATTAAGAAGAAAATGAAGATCGCATGATAGATTATGTTAACTGCTCTGTGATATTAGAGCTGTTTCTTGACAGACTTGCCATTAGCAAGCATTTCTTTACAGAGAGAGTGGTCAAACACTGGAACAGGCTTCCTAAAGAGGTGGTTGATGCTCGAAGCCTGTCAGCATTTAAGAGGAATTTGGACAACACCCTTAAGAACATGATTTAGCTTTTGGTCAGCCTTGAAGTGGTCGGGCAGTGGGATTAGATGATCACTGTAGGTCCCTTACAACTGAAAAGTTCTGTTCTGTTCTGTTCTATTTTATTTTATTCTGAATCTGGGAAAATAAGTCCTTAAAAATACAAACTTCCATTCAGAACACCTAAATTAACTATTTTTAAATAATCTCAGTGTAAATCACCATCTTTCTAGAGATATATCTCACCAGTACATGTAGCTGTTCCTGAGAAGGGACATGGTGGTACTTAATCAGGAAAAAGTTTAAAGGTGAATTGAATTGACTTGTTTGGTTTGTTGTTTTTTTTTTTTTTTAGATTATTGAAACACTAATTTGCATTAGAAAATAACAGGAAGTTTAGGGAATGGTGTGAAAAACATGGGGTTTAGAAGTTACTGTGATAATAATAGAATTTACTAGAAGTAACTATTAGAAATCTGTTAGAATAGTCAAAGTTATTCTAATAATAGAAGTTACTATATGGTTCAGCATTTCACTATGGCACAATGAACCAAGAGAGATACAGCCTAATTCTTCTCTCCTAGAGAACTGTGTCTCTCCATCGCTCTAATACTTCACAGTAGCTATTCCTGATTTATACAGATACCAATAAACGATGAATCATGTCATGACACAAAGTAATGTATGAAATACTTGGAAAAAGATCAACTGAAAAAGAAACTAAGCACTTCCGAAAACATACCCCTATTCTTACAACAGAGACAGTGATCCATACAAAACTAAATACTTATAGTAAATGTGACAGTTGGGTCAGAAAAGAAAGATTTTATCCATTCAAAACCTTTTTTCTGCTTTAGCAGCTTTATAGCAGCAGGGCTATCATTTCTGGTGATTGGTATCACACACACCCCAGATAAAAGTAGCATGATAGTTATGGATGTATTCTCTTGTTCGTGGTCATGATGTTAGCCACTGCAGGAAAAGAAATGATATCACACGTGTCATTCTCCTCCTTGACCAGATTTAAAAGTTTGTTAAGATCCCAAATACTGTCATCTGACATATGGTGTTAACAAACTTTTCTTTTTTTTTTTTTTTTTCTAAAGTATTTGATTATTTTTCTTTGAAAATAATATTTAGAAGCAGAGGTAATATCTTTCACAGTGCCTTAGCTTCTAATTTCTGTGGGAAGGATCTGTCAAGCATATTCTGTATCTTTCTTATATCAAGGATGAGCATCAAAGTCATAATGGAAGCTGATGACATTTGATATCAAACTGCATTTAACATAAGTAAAACGTCAAGTACTTTAATAAAATTGGAAGAATATTTATGTATTTTTCTAGTATCTGTACCTCTTGTGTGAGAAAGCCCTTTTCTTGAAAGCTGTATTTTCAAAATGACCCTTTTTGCAATAGCCATACTTCTCAGGAAGAGGGTTCGTTCTTGACATAAGTATTTCTTGCATAAAAAGACACGTTTCCTGGTAACTACATTTGTAAGAAACGAGAAGGCTAAAAAATTCAGTGAAACAGTAGTACCAGCAGATAGCCTGACAGAAATTACATTCAGCTCCCACTTTTAGTTAGATAATTGTGAATTTTAAAAATTTCATGCATTACTGAGGCAAACAATATTTGATTCACCCTGCATCTCTGCTCATCCTCAAAGAGGCAGATTGGAGAATGATTGAGATTAATTCCCTGGAAGATTACAGAATCTAGCAACTCTCCATTTTCTATCTTCCAGATCCTAGCTTCCAGATGACATGAAGAACGAGCCTTACAATTTAGATATTTATGCAAGTTGCTTGAAATTAGTCTGTGCGACTAAACCTTGTGTGAGCAAAAGAATTTAAAAAAAACCACAAAAACAAAACAACAAACACAACCAAACAACAAAAAATTAAAAGAAGAAAAAAATCAACTTTTTACTAGTTTTCAGATGAAAATAATGTCTAAGAATTATATGGATGGGAGGATTTGGAGATAAATGGAGAAAACAGAATTTGGCCTAAAATGCAATGCTGTAATACCAGGGAATATTATATACAAGTTATCCAATTGAGTCTAAAATACTGAACCCTAAAGTCTTCAGTAGGCAATTTTCCATTGCATTGAAAAGGATCATAAAATCGTAAGAATTAGAGGTCAATAAGGTGTAACTAAATTCATCTTTCCCAGTCACTGCAAAGTAATTCTGTATTCTTCTTCTCTAGAATAATATTTCCAATGTATCACCTACCCTGTTTAGAAAATAATGAGGTTTCTCTGATTCTGATCATCACACTTCTTCTATTAAGGACAAAATGACTAGAATATATGCAATATTCACATCAGGTTGTTAGATCAAAGTCTCTCGCTCAATGGGCCACACACAGACTGATGCAAACGCACCCTATCTACTACTACAGATCATTTTAGTATTTCAGAATGGTTTTAATCAGAATATTTTTCTTAATGGTAAGATCCTGTTTCCTCTTTTAATCACAAACTTTTCCACTAAAAATCACTACTGTAACTTAAGAGATTCTTCTACTGCCACAGTAAGTTTAACTTTTAAATACTCCCTGATATATTGTCCTGCTACTTCCATTTCTCTGAGTTTGCTATATTTACCTTTTTTTTTATTGTAAATCCAGGACAGCCAGTCATTTTTGCTATTCAATTTCTCAATACTTCTAAGATAATGAAATTCCTAAATTACTATTCAATTTATGTGTGTTTTGAACATTAGATAATTAAGTGCTCTGGAAAGTAAATTGATGCCACTGATTAAAGGTTTGTGTTTTTTTTTTTTTTTTAGATAAAACCATCAATAGAAGTGCAAATGGCTCAGCAGTTTATATAGGGGAACATGTTAAATGTCAGCATTCTGAAATTTGATCTAAGAACCTATCATAAAATAGTCATGCCAAATTAAAGTTAGAATGTTTCACTATGTTCCCTTACTGCCCACAGAATTGTCTCGAGCAAGACGATGAATACTTTAAGATATCATTTTGGATGAGGTAGCTTAAATATCTGTCAGGTGATGGCATTGTGACAGCAGCATCGAGGCACATTGGCATAAAAAGTATAATAACAGAATTATCAAAAGTTCATTTAAAAGTTTTCTGATTATTATACACATTTGAAAATAGTTCCATATAGTTTAAATATCCATATTTATGCCACCATTCATGAAAGATGAAATTCTAATAGAGTTAAAAATATTCAGAATAGGTTTTTCCTCTAATAATTTCAGAGTTTTAGCAATCTTTCCACATGTCAGTGTCCAGAGTCGTAAAAATTTTTTAAAAAGTTGGTTTGTGGGATTTTTTGTTTGTGGGAATATGGGTACGTTTGTGCATGCATGTGTGTGCATGTGTGGGAGAAAGATAGGAGGAGTTGTATCAACAGGGGGCTTTTTCTTTTCCAATCTCCATAGTGACTAACAGCTAGTTATTTCAACAGATGCCAGGGAGCACCAGTCTTCACAAGTTTAATGCATCTCACACATCAGGGAAGGCATTTTACTGTGCATATGTCAGTGCTGATGATTCCTTTGTATACTAGTTTGTTGAGAATGCTTTTGATGTACAGACTGCAGGACAAGAATAGGTCTGTTGCCCAGATATTAATATACTTGATTCTTGGACAGCAAAAATAATTCCCAATATACTGGCCACTATGTGAAAAACAGATTGTGACTTCCACAAGTGTTTCTTTGGCTTAAAATTGAAAACTCGAAAAAATAAAATCTTTTCCCATTTTTTGACTGAAGCTGCTTTGTTACTGAATAAAAACCACCTTAAAATTTTGGTGTGTATTACTTAGAGTCGTTCAAAGTTGTTACACTCCTAAAGTCTCCAAGAATGTTGTCTTTATTAATATTCAGCATTTATGTGTTGTTCTGTGCTTTGAACAAAAGAAATAAAAATTAAAAAGAGGAACTTCACCACTCTTCTCCTAAAAGAAATGTAAGACCTCTTCATGCCTTTAGTTTAAGGTTAAAGATTTAAGTTTCAATAAGAAAATAATTTTATTTGCAGAATGGATCTACTGAGCACCGTCTATTCTACTTAATATGGCTTTACGTACTGAACTAATGTAGATTTAAAATAAGAAGTAAGCTCATGCATTAACATTAGACCATCTCCACATTAAGTAGTGAATAACCTCACAAAGGCTTCAAATAAAGTATTTTTTGGATCTATGATTCTGATCACATCACACTGATCAGAACAAAGAACTTACCCTGAAATTAATATGAAGTGCACTTCTCACTTACAATGAAACATTATCACAAATGATAATTCCTAATCACAAAAATGCACACAGCTAAATCTTTTTTAGCTAAATCAGCTAGTACCTATCTAAATCTTTTAGAATATAGTAAGAATCCACACTCCACTTTTGCTTCAGACCAGTGTCATTTCTAGCTATATATTGCCCATGGTACCACTACTTAAGACAGCTTGGGAAAGCCTGACTCAACATAGGTCTGATAATTTTAATGAGATCAGATTTTCTTTTCATTTTGCAATGGCTGACTTGTAAAGGGACTGTGAGTAAGAATGTTTTAGGATGGCTAGGCAAAAAGCAAACTGCTATATACATCTAAGAGAGAAAGTACATCTTTGCTTGGTACACTTAGTACATTTTAAGAACCCTATTCAAAACAATAGACCATTTCTATGTCCATGCAACGCAGCCGGCCTGACTAACACAGAAAAAAAGAAAATTCAACAAGTACATATGATAGCATGTCAACCAACTGTAAAGTACAGAGCTTAATTAGAACTACTTAGGTATATGCCTATAAATAAAAGCAGTTTCATAAAGGAAATAAAATGATAACTGAAAAATAAAACATTTCCAATTTAGTGATAATTAAGAGTTTGGAGGGGTGACACAATTAGAAAAAAAATGTAATGTATATACAATTCTTACAGATGGAAAGCTCTATAATTATTAAAAGTGTCACAGCCAGGTGTAGTGAAGACTTGATGTTCTATTAATGTCAGAAAATATGTGGATAAGTATTTTTCAGCACACTGTTAGCACTTTCTGATAATGATCGGAATTTTAATACCAGATTTTCCAACTGCCTTGAACTTTTCCTGTTAGTTGGGTCGATTTTCCTACATAACCTGCTGTATGTGCAATATTAAAAGGTGGATACAAAAATCTGGGTGTAATTTTTTCATATACGATTTTTGTGTGTTGATGTAAACTCTGACATCTGCGTTTTTCCATAATGGGTATATGCAAAATTCGGCACATAGGTCGTGCAACCAAAAATAAGAGCATAAAATTTTCAACACTTTTTTTTTTCTCCAAATTATCATCCACATACATAACATATTTTCCTTCTATCTTCCTCCAGGCTTCAGGCTAAATTTGATTCTGCTTGGCAGATACCAACAAATGTGTGAAAGCAATAGAAACACTCTGTAATAATGTCAAGAGAACAAAGCTATTGAAACAGTTATCTTAGAGCATTCTTCTACAAAATAAAAGATCCTTAATTAGCAACTATCAGGATACTGCTTTGCTGAAGATCTTATATTTTGTCTTTAAATGCAGGTAATCATAGAATTATTTTGGCATTTGGTATTACAATATCTTAATAAAATGCATTTAAATTTAAAAAAAAATTAAAAATAGAAAAAATGCTCTTCATAAAAGACACTCCTGGCNCAAATTATCATCCACATACATAACATATTTTCCTTCTATCTTCCTCCAGGCTTCAGGCTAAATTTGATTCTGCTTGGCAGATACCAACAAATGTGTGAAAGCAATAGAAACACTCTGTAATAATGTCAAGAGAACAAAGCTATTGAAACAGTTATCTTAGAGCATTCTTCTACAAAATAAAAGATCCTTAATTAGCAACTATCAGGATACTGCTTTGCTGAAGATCTTATATTTTGTCTTTAAATGCAGGTAATCATAGAATTATTTTGGCATTTGGTATTACAATATCTTAATAAAATGCATTTAAATTTAAAAAAAAATTAAAAATAGAAAAAATGCTCTTCATAAAAGACACTCCTGGCCCTACTGAAATAAAAACTCAAAAAAACCTTGACATTATTTTTTCAGGGTAATATAGCTCTGCACCTTCAAATTTGGGATTGAAACAGTATTTGAAAAAAAAAAAAATAATACAACTAAGAATACTTGTATTCCCTCTACATGATGTCTAGATTAATTCAGATACTGTTTTCCAAAGAATTTGCAGAAATAAAAACAGTTTGATGGAAAATCACTTCTGCTGTTTAAATATTGACAAATGCTTCAATGAGGTAAATGCTTGAGAAAATATTAATCCCAATGGCATTATTATTATATGGCTGTCAGTTTGGGGTTTTTGCATTTTGTTTGTCATTCTCAATTATATGTAACTGCACTGAAAAAGAGCCCGTCACAATCTAACACCATTATGCTATGAATTTTTATATCTGTTGTATGTGACCTTTATGTCAGTTGTTTTTGAACCACGTTGTATGCTAAGTAAGTGACAATAGCCTAAATTAGGTTTCCCAGATCGAGAATATAAATCTAATTTACAGATATTCTTCGTTATTCTGAAGTGCTTCACCTCAAGCAGCGGACTAATGCACTCTGGACACATCCTTTGCACATCCTTTCACTTAGTCTGATATAAATCAAGAGTAACTGCCAGACAGAAATGTCAACGGAGTTCATCAGTATAAGGCATGCGGAGAAATCAAGGCCACAATTTGTATACTAATCTTCACAGGAAATCATTATACGAATCATTTGTAGATTATACAACCTGGACGTTACAGCTATCAAGTTTTTTTAGCATGAAAATTTTAGGCTGCTATTTTGTTACAATCCTGTAAAAAAACACAGCGTGGAAATCTATACATGTATTTTTTATGTGTGTGTATATACACAGAAATTAAAACATACTCCCAGCTAATGACACATATAGTTTGATTTCAGCAAAACAAGCCTACTAAAGTTAAGGGAGTTAAGTGTATGTAACTTAGGACTAATATTTGGTCGAATAAGAATAGTCAATGTTATTGCAACTTTACTTTTACCCTTTGTCATCCCCACCTCCCACTCTGTCCTTGAAGATCAGAGGCCACTATGTCTAAACTTAATAATCATAATTTATAACTGTACTAAGTTGAGTATATCTCTTATGTCACTTCCACAGATATAAGCATAGAATTATAAATGCATCTCCCTCCAAACAATATCCATTTTCAGCCATTTCAGTAGGTTTTCAGCTTGTCTGCTTGTCATTTCTCTTTAGTCCTGCCCGCAGTGATTTTTTAAGCATGAGAGTTTTTCTTTGGCACTCTGATGCCCAGTCCCAGATAATCTTTAACTGCAGGGCAAAAGAGAGGGCAACGAAAGGCAGAACCCTCATGATTCAGTGCATGCCACGATGAAAGCTGCCTGACATAGCAGACCTCCTTTGAGAGGGAGGAGGATAGACAGCAGAGGGAAGAAGATAGAAGGAAATGCCATCTCAGGCTTCTAAAACCTTGAAAGAAAAGAACACCCTGCTGCTGGCTTTAATAGTTCATAACAACAGCTGTCTTCCCCTTGTGAATGTTTCCTATGATGTAGTGTTTCCTCATATGACATTCTTCAGTTCCATCTACCTCTCATATTGCTTCATGCCTCACTGCACCTCAGGAGGCATCATATTGCAAAAAACTCTTCTCTTGTGAAATGCCTAAGCACCACAGGAACAGTACTTCTCTGTCAGAATGAAGAGAGTCTTCATTACATATTCCAGCTTTTTTTTTTTTTTTTCCCAGAAATATACTAGTAACAATGAAAATTATCTGACACCATTTAATAAACTAACATTGTAACAGAATTCAGTGAAATTGTCTGATACATTATGGTGGCACCTTCCTGCATAATTTAGCTCTAATGTTCTATAAAGTACATGAGACTTTTATATACATATATGAGCATACATAGATATCACGTACACCTATGATGCTGTACACATGAATATGAAAAGTATACAAAGAAATATATGTATTTCTAAAGTTATGTATATATGATGTCCTCTATTGTTCCTAATGCTTAATGTTTAACACCGCAAATATAAATATTATAAATCTAAAGACAGTCTTTGGATTATTCTGTTAAGTATCTCATTGCATTTCTGAGGTATTAATATTATTTGATATTTGCTTTCTTTACTGTTCATTGAAGGATAATGTACAAAGTGTCAGACAAAAATATATGAACCAATTTTATGAGGTCAAAAGTTCCACTGAATACTCAGTAGGTTTTTTTCCAATTGATCAAACAATCAAAATCTGAAGGCTCAGTCCTGCAAATGCTTAGACGTATGAACAATATTATTCCCATAAGTAGCTCTTGGTGATATTGTTTAATTTATGAAAGTAAAATTACTCGTATGGTTCAGAGCCTGAAAGTCTAAATATCAGCAATATATTAACTATTAAAAGCATTAATTTTGTTATAGAACTGCACCTTTAATATACATTCTATTTGACAAACACATTTGAAACCATTCTGTGAAAAAAATGTTGCTTGACCTCATTTTTTTTGGGGGGTATGGCTTTTTAAAGATCTATTAAAATAAATCTTAAAAGATTATTTAATTATTAATTAATTAAAATATTTTGAAACATAAACAACATAATGCATTGGTAACAATCTGTTGTTACAGTTTGCCATTATGAGATGACTGTGTATGAAAATGTGTATTTTATACTCTTAATTGCTATGGTATATTAAACTTAAGAGTATGAAGTGATACATTCTGTAAGATAGCAGAATGGAACTGTTCCCAGCAGTTTAAATCAACCACATTTACTGACAGGTTTTGTTGGGTTTTTTGAGGGGCAATATTGGTGAAATGTGTACAAATATTAAGCAATAGTCACTTTTGAAAAAGGTTTTAGTTCAATATAAAACTAGATGTTGAATGTTTGGTTTTGCTTTTATTTTAGGCAAAGTCATGTTTTGTTTGTCAGGAAGATTTTTATTTAAGAAATTCTGAAATACATTTGAAAAATAGTACTTTGTCAGGAAAAAGGTGTGGGGTTTTTTTATATCGAGCATCTAAAAAAAAAAAAAGTGTTATTCTCACCGCATTTTCTAATACAAAGTTGATGTTACCTATAATCATTACAGATATGCCAATAAAAACGTTTAATGGAAATTAATGAAAAGAAAAAAAGTATTGTAGTACCCAGTACAGTCTTACAAAATATTTATTAGTGAAGCAATACAATACAAAAGATTTTAAAGTTCGGATCCTATAATGCTTTGCTGAGTAAAATGGAAATTAGCAAAGAATGCAGAATTTGACAATAGCTAATTTATTTCATATACAAGATGGATATATCATCTTAGTATTGCATTAGTCATTTAGGCCCAGATCCTTCAAGGCATAAGACTTCATGTTAAATTTTTTTGGAGTAACTGTCATTTAGCCCTTTATTTATTATATAATTGTGTATGAATTAATTAATCTGAAGTATAAAGAAGAGATTGAAAATTTCTTTGCTAAGCAAAAATGCACTGACTTCTTTGGGCGTTTTGCCTGATTAAGGACTACAAAAACTGGCCTTACGGAAGATCTAATAGGAAACCTATTAAGTGACCAGGGGATCACACATTAATCCTATCCTAAGGATAAAATCTAATCCTATTTTTGACTGAAGTGCTAAATTCCTCCTGCCCTGTCAACAGCACATGCGTAGTTACTTCTTTCTTCCTTTTTTATGTGTGTGTAAAAGAGGCAGTGCAATATCGACCTTAATATGTCGTTTATTATATTATAACCTATAAAATGTGTTTATGACATAATAATGAATTAATCAAAAGTATTAAGAATATAATACTTTTATTGAAAAAAACGTATGAAAGAAAATGAAAAGAATTGTCTGTTAACTTCAGTGACTGTTTTCCATATCTGTCTGTAGCTTTCTGGAACAGTTACATCAAATTATTTTTACTTATATCAAATTCTTATTGGAGAACATGTGAGTTTTCTAGCCAGAAACGTAGGTAAGAAAACATGGCATTTGTCCATCCAGCATAGACTTAGTAATTTGCATATTTCCTGGTTCTTATTGTTATAAAAAGTTGTAAAATATTGTGTTTCTAGCAGAGGGAGACATTTAGATCTACTGATAAATTAAGTTCTAACAGAGTTCTAACACATTTAAAACTACTTGAAAGCCACATCTATACAACATATGCATACAATATGCTGTGATTTCTGTGACAACCCCTTTTATGAACTACCTTCTTAACCTTCTGTTCTGGGATGGCCAAGGGAATTCAATTACACTGTAAATATTTTATCCAGGTACAGAATGAAAAAGAGAACATTCTTTAAAAATTGGGATTACATCAGTTTTTCATTTTTAAGAATGTAAATATAGTATTTCAATTAACTATACAGAGTATTTTAATCTTGGACACATCAAAAATGCAAAGCTGCATCTTCTGTGATTTTGCCAGAGGATTCAATAAATATTTATTCAATAAGACTGGAAGGATACAGTAAGACTAGTGTTGAATTTATCTAGCCCTGTAATCTCAAACTTCTTTTTGAATATACAGCATGTATACACCATCTGATTCAAACACTTCAGTTGCTACATATTCTACTACGTAAGTTGTTGTGATGGTTAGTTTACTATTGGAGCTGTTTATTTTTCAGTCCCCTCTTAAAGCACCTAACTAGAGTCAAATAAAACAGTCCAACAGCTAAGGAACTTTCTGTGGTGTCTTGAAAATTTTCCTGTTTCATTTGTTAAATTTTCAATAATTTTTTAAATGTTAAATAATTTAATTATTCCTCATTCACCAATATGAATGGTTGAGAAAAAATGCTGAGTGAAAAACAATTCAGGCCTTTTCACACTATTACAATATATGCATTAGTTCCCACTTTTTTTTTTTTTTTTGCATCAATTCATGCCACCTAGTGTTCTTGTAGTTGACAAATTTTATACAAAAAGCCCTGTATTAAAAATAAACAAAAATATCAGAATACATGGCATAAGGCTTGCTTCCAACTGGCATCTCAGGTATACAAATATCGAATCCTGTCCTTGACATATAAGAGCAATCAACTAAATATATAAAATGAAAGAGTATGGAAATATATGCCAAATACTGATTGTAATATCAAGCTTTCCTCAGGCAGCAATTAAAAAATAATCAGCAAAAGGATACAATAAATGTAGAAAAATTTGTGTATTTCCATGTTGTATTTTTCTGAAATTATTTTATATTATTGCACAAAAAATGCAAATTTGAGCTCCAAAATATGTGTATACACAATATGTTTAATGAAAGCGCTATCAGTCATTAGAACTACTGGACGTAATGGTCAAATCTTTTGAAAAAAATACAAAAATTAGTCTGGATGAAGTCTCAAACAGAAATCTTAGCCAAAAGCTGGGCTATTAACACTAATATTTTGACAACGTATCCCTTTAAAATTGTATTTTCTTTTTAAATTTTGCGATCTGTATATGATAATATTCACTTCCTGTCTTAAACCACTGGGGAGTATTGCTGTGTAAGTTGAACAGTTACACATTTCAGTGGCAGAAGTGATGGTTGAATGCAGCTTTTATTAGCTTCTTAAGTGCCCAGTGCTGTTCCCATTGGCAGTGCTCCCATTGACTTCAATCAGGGCAGGAACAGGCCCTAATTTTGTAAGGCACTTTAGGATCCTTTGGGAAGAAAGGTGTTAGAAGAATACAAGCCATAATTATCAATTAGTTGTCAACAAAGCACTCGCACAAATATCTCCCATGGTCTCAGAACATCATATCTTAATTTCAAATTTCAGTTTGCTGTAGCAATTTTAATGCTGCTGCTGAGTAATTATTTGTCCAGGCACTGAGACATTTTGTGACACCATAATTTCCAACTTTGACATGAAGAATTTTGATTCCTGTGTAATGAAAAAAAAAAAAAATTAAGCCGACAAAAAGGATTTTTCTAACGTTATATAGAATAAGATAGACCAAAACACCTGCCTCTCTTCTGACTGTGTTGCCCTAACTATAGCTAAAACCTCCTTTATATTTAAGAATGTCATATGGATGGTTAAACATTTGCATGTATCTAAAAAGGATGCTTACAAGTTTAAGATTTTGTAATATTTTAAGTATCCAGTACACTATGTTCTGTATGTTTTTACTTTTGCATCTCTACAATTCGACAATGCAAATAAAATCATCGTTTTCACTTCTGGTAATAACAATCCTTGCTTTCAGAGTCTCTGCCCTGCAAATAGCTACTTTCTTCTCAGTATTAAGAAATAATTTTGACAACAATTATCTTTTAGATATTTAAAGTGCAGAGATAAATATAAATTGACAATATTCCCAAAACACAAATTCACTAAAAAGGGCTCCTATTTAATCACTGTGGTCATTTAGCTAGTTGTAACATGGAGAGGTACAAGGCCTCTTAGCCATTGTTCACTCACCTCCTAAAACCCCAGTGAGTCCCAAAAATAAACATGACCTGATTTTTCAGAGTTCAATGACAACAACAATAATAACAACAATTCTTATTGAAGCCTTTGGATGACAGCTATTTAACACCTTCATATTTCATTCAAATCCTGTAATTCCTGTTCGAATTAAAAAAAAAAAAAAAAAACCAAAAAACAAAAAAACAAACAACTTTTTTAGAAGACAAGACAAAATGAAGAAATTCAGAATCTATAACTACTTATCTTCTATATATGGCTTTACAGTTCAAATCTCTGAATAAATAAAAATGTTAATTAATATGAATAGTACCTTTCTGCCATTGGGCTTCAACATTATTATGAATTACCTTTTCAAGTCAGTAACATTCAATTAAAAACAAAATACAGGCAAACAAAAAGTAAGCATTTCAGAAACTGAACTAGTATTAGATTTCAAGGTTCTCAGGCCTTTCTAAGCACATGAAAACGCTCTCTGATACACACGCCTAATTGCATATTGTCTACATGAGTAAAAACAGAAAGTTCCCTTTTTAAAGGAAAAAGACTTTGTTAACAGTAATCGCTATTTTAATATGTTCAGAAACTCTTGCTTCTCCATCAAGCAAACCAGAACTAAGACTAAGGACTGACTTAAGCCTGTATGTATCAAACATATATTTGAATTCCTTTTCTCCAAACATAAAATTATATTACACAAGAAATTCTGACTGAACCTGATGAGACTACTCACATCAGCCAAATTATTCATATGTGGAAGTAGTCAGAGAATAAAAATCTACCTTTGAACTTTTGCTGCCATTGCTGTGTTAAATTGTCTTTCCATTAGGGTTGTAAAGTAACGCAGAGCTTTAATGATTAAATGGACATTTGTGAGGCCTTACATCAACACACAGAGCAGGAGATAAGGGTAACTAAGTATAAGACAAACAAAAAGGAAAAATAGTTTCACTATGTAACTGTAAATTGAAATTACATACTACTGATGGAGCAAAAGC
This sequence comes from Dromas ardeola, assembly GCA_013398915.1. NCBI lineage: Eukaryota > Metazoa > Chordata > Aves > Charadriiformes > Dromadidae > Dromas > Dromas ardeola. Next base: position 14,851 of record VYZM01015739.1, on the reverse strand, counting down.
TGGGAATTTTTGATATTTCACCACAGATGATTACATAGAGCAGTGAATAATTCTCAACATTCAAGAAGCAAATGAGGTAAAATTAATACATATTTTAACATTTAAAAAAAAATCTGATTTATGAAGACAAAATGATGAGAGAATGCTTTTTTTTCTCCATAATTAAACCTCCTACCAAATCTAACAAAAACTTTAGTAATTCAAGAATTCTTAAGAAATATTTAATTGCAGATAACATTCAGTATATAAAATATACTGAAAACCATGGAACACATTCATTGTATAAAATTACATATGGATGAAAAATTACTAACCATTATAAATGCATTCAATGATATTTCTAAAAATTGGTGAATTTAGAATCATTATTTTAACTACTTTTCATATTTATAGAAACAACTTCTCTCAAAAAAGTAGCAACTTCTTATTCTTTAGGGAAAAAAATTGTTAAGGAAGAGTTGATGTACAAGTTAGTATAATAAGCATTAGTAGTCTTCTAACATTTAAAACTTATTATTTAATATATTGCACAATAAACCTGATAGATTATATTGTTCAGCGTCATTTTACGGTACTTTGCCACTTACTTGTTGGTAGCTATTACCTGCCATGCCAAAAAGGTAAAAAGAAACATTTCAGACCCGATCAGAAGTTATCAATAAGGAGTTCATTTTACCACTTAAATTACTCTGCTGAAAAGCTTCATTATATAAGCATTGCCTACTTATAAGACAGTTCCTCTTTTTGAGACAAGGTGCATTTAAAAAAGTCAACTACAACAAAAAAAAAGCTTCATTCTGCACTGTCTGGTGCCCCAGACATACATACATGCATATATATATATATATATATTTATGCATGTATGTATTCATGTTACAGATTTACAGTAATGACACTATAGATAAAATTAAAAAAAAAAAAAAAAAAAAAAAAACACAAACCA
>VYZM01015736.1:24922-58448 GCA_013398915.1 Dromas ardeola | reverse complement strand
GCTCCTGATCCCTTGACCAGCCAATGATGAGTGATCACTTCTGATGAGTGCAGTTGCTCTTCTCATTAAGCAGCTCCTAAACTCATGTGTTTGTGACATATACCTTTGCCAAATATTTTAAATATTACTAACTGGAACTCATGAGTTTTATTCTTTTCCTCAATTGTAGGAATTTTTTTCCAAGAAATCAGATTGTTCTTTGTTTCTCTTTGGCTCTCATAACAAGAAGCGACCTAACAACCTGATAATAGGTAATATGTCTCATTTGGGTTTTTATTTGGATGAAAGGTCTAGTTTTCAATGAATATTTAAATAGCTTTTTTAACTGTCACAGGTCGCATGTTTGACTATCATGTCCTAGACATGATTGAGCTGGGGGTTGAGAAGTTTGTATCCCTAAAAGATGTCAAGGTAAGGAACTGCTACTTTGGTATTTCAGTGACATCTATTGGTGGATTTTTTGGGTGCATTGGCTTTTTCTGTGCTTTGAAGTAAGGACAGGAATTGTTTAAACAAGTGTTTTATGCAGTATATAAGGATTGCTAATTTGTGTACCCCAGAATGTTATTTTCATGCTCTGCTTTTTATTTGCTTTTGGTTGTTTTGAGCAAGCTTGCAACTTTCTTTGCAAATTCTTTTTTCAAACTCGGTTTATTCCTATTATTTTCGTTTTTAGTTAGAGTTACAAATTCCTTAGTTTCTGCTTGTGGGAGGTTCCTATATAAACTGGCATAGGCTCTTAAAGTTGAAATCCCTCTTCCCAAATTATAACCAAAGAGGGTCGCTTTGCTGACTGAGTTGATTCTGAAACTTTCTTTAGCTTTCAGTAGCACATAAATGCCAGTTTTCAGGGAACTATACTTAATTCGGACAGGGAGCTAACATCTTGATTATTTAAACTTGGAGAAAATTTTATGGCCCATTTTGGCAAGGTTAAAACATATTTCATATGTTTGAACTTTTGTATCAGCAATTCATACACTGGAAAAATAAGGAATTTTTATGGTCCCCATTTTCATCACAGTGCATAAATTGTCAGGAAAGTCTAGAAGAATAGTGGATCATAGAATGGTTTGGGTTAGAAGGGACCTTAAAGATCATCTGGTTCCACCGCCTAATATTTTCCTAGTATCTAATCTAAATCTCCCGTCTTTCAAGTTTAAAACCATTACCCCTCATGCTATCACTGCACTCCCTGATAAAGAGTCCCTCCCCATCTTTCCTGTAGGCCCACTTCAGGTACTAGAAGACTGCTATAAAGTCTCCCTGGAGCCTTCTCTTCTCCAGGCTGAACAACCCCAACTCTCTCAGCCTGTCTTCGTAGGAGAGATGCTCCCGTCCTCTCACCATTTTCATGGCTCTCCTCTGGACCTGTTCCAACAGGTCCCATGTCCTTCCTATGCTGAGGACTCCAGAGCTGGTTGCAGTACTCCAGGTGGGGTCTCACCAGAGCAGAGTAGAGGGGCAGAATCACCTCCCTCGCCTTGCTGGCCACGCTTCCTTTGATGCAGCCCAGCATGCAGTTGGCTTTCTGGGCTGCAAGTGCACACTGCCAGCTCATGTTGAGCTTCTCATCAACCAACGCCCCCAAGTCCTTCCCCTCAGGGTTGCTCTCAAGCCATTCTCCGCCCAGGCTGTATCTGTGCTTGGGATTGCCACAACCCAGATACAGGACCTTGCACTTGGCCTGGTTGAACTTCATGAGGTCTGCATGGGCCCACCTCTCAAGCCTGTCCAGGTCCCTCTGGATGGCATCCCTTCCCTCCAGCATGTTGACCACACCACACAGCTTGGTGTCATCAGCAAACTTGCTGAGGGTGCACACAATCCCGCTGTGCACCTGCACTGAAGAAACTACCTTTTATAAAGGTGTGTCTTTATAACACTCTTTATAGCAGGGAAATTGTAGTCAAGAAATTGTATTTGGCCAAAATTAGCACTGGGAGCTGAACTATCCTTTTAGCCTTTCTCACGTGTTCTCTCCAGTGTCAGAAGTACAAGAGAATTGTTTGCCTTTAATTTTAGTTTTCTTTTTAGTAGTTGCAGTCAAAGTCATTCTTGTTCCACTGCAATGTGTTATCTTATACATTTTCTTTTTTAGTAAAGAATCTCCTTTTTTATTCAGCACAGAGAATAATACAATTCACCCATTGAAAAACAAAGTCCTTCCATACGCATAGTGTTGGTCAATGAAAGAAAGTCTCTATTCTGTCCATACTGATCACAGGTTACAAGAATTTTTTCATTCAATGTTGAATGACTAACCACCTATTAAGTCCATAATATGTTCCCTGACACGGTCTGAATTTTTGTTCTTTTCAACTTCTTATTCCACAGAACAGTAAATGTCCTGAAGGAACAAAACCTATGCTGATATTTGCTGGTGACATGTTTGATGTAAATGAAGAATACAGAAGACTGAAGAGCCTTCTTATTGGTCAGTATTTTGATTATCTGAGCAGTAGGATTGCATAAATCTGTAGTAATATGATCTGTTGGGAAACGCGGGTTTGTCAATAAATGTTTGCTTATGTTCAGCACAGAAAGAAAATGAGCACAGGCACTTGTAAATTTCATGTCACATGAAATTAAAGTTAATGAATCATCATGATTTTTAGAGGGGGGGAAAAGGCTAGCCTGAAAGACTATGAAGTTGAAACTTTGTGTTCACTAAAATTCATTATTTTGATTGGGGGAAAATTCTGACATTTTTCAAAAAGTCTTTACCTTGTAATTGTACTGGATCATCACTTTTCTAACCAAATAATATTTTTGAAGTATCTAATTTGAGATCAGTGGATTAAGTTCAGAAAGTGAGATATTTTTGCTTAGAAAAAAGTCGAATCAGTATAATTGAGTTTGTGTTTTTATAATGAAAGCATTTTCTGTTGGAAATTTGACCGGTTCTAACAAAAGCGCCATTGATTAGAGTATTTGGAAAGAACATGTGCAGTAAAAATGAGCTGTAGATAATAGCCATGTCATAACATCAAGGCAGGCTTGGAGCTTAGTAAACACACTGGCATAAAGTTTTTTACTGTCTCAAGGGTTGGAGGCTCTGGAAGATAAAGCACGTTGTGGTTTATTTTTTTCTAGGGAATTACAAAAAATGATTATACTTTTCTTAGGGTAGCTTTTTGGGACGTAGAAGTCATATGGTACTGTATCTCTTGACACTTAAAAAAACGTGTGTAGAACTAGATCCAGTAAGTAGGGTGGTGGTGTTTTTCTTTTTAATAGGTTTCCTAAAAGTAGATCACTTTTCTTTTTTGCTTAAGCTCTGGTAAAATACTGAAACCAGCCCAATAAGAACAGTCTTGTTCTTTCTTTTCCATTCTTGGATTCATAATCTTACAGCTTTGCAAGATATCGCTTTCATATAAAATAAATATTGGTTGGGCTCTTTTTTCTAGGCACTGATAAATGATTGTTCTTTAGAAATAGACTTTAGAAATGAGGGGTTTTTTTTTTCCTCTTAGTCTTATAATTCCTTAAAGCAAGATGCTTAATCTGGACTGAGACTGAAAAGGGAGCATGGGAGGAGAAAATTTGCATCCTCTCAATACAGCTGACTGGTTCTTGGGGATAGATGAAAGGCTAGTAACTGTGCCTATAAATGTTTGAAGGTGGGTGAATATTGAATGCAAAGGTAAGTGAGTTTTCATACCACCTGTCTGCGTCACTGTTAATGAATATTTACACTGCGGGAAGAAGGTGCATTATTTTCTGAAGTGTATCATGCCCGGGCATCTGCACGGTGTTGGCGATTGGCATCCAGATGTGCTCGTGCACCCCATGATCAAACAGCTTGATACCTTAAATGGAGGACATGCATCGTTAGATAGTTGCCAAATAACTAATTAGTCTTTCCTGTCCTGTTTCTTTTGATGTTCATCTGTCCTTTCTCCTCTCTTATTTATATGCCTTTAATGACTCTGCAGTCAAATGTACTCAAATCGACACCCAATCTTTCTTCTTGAATGTACTCCAAGAACTCCAGGTCTTAATGTTCTGCTGACTTCTATGAAATACCTAGATGCAAAACAATAGACAAAGGAGAAGGTTAAGGAGTGTAAAGGCTTGAAGGTATCACTAACCAATTAAAATCATTGTGGTAATAATTTTGACCTGCTTCAAAATTGCCCTTAACTGATAGAGAAGAGCTGATTCTTTCTGTCCCTGCAAAAGATAGTGCTTTTAAGCTGCCACTCTATTGCTAAGAAGGATAGAAAAATGTCTTTATAACAACAACAGCAAATGTTTTGTTACTGTAGCAGTATTGTTGAGATCCCAGAGGGAATGTTAGATCGCTAACAGCTTCTTGTTGCCAAAGCAGTGTGATGCCAGCGATGCTGGTGAACAACCAACCCTCATTGGCCTTTGCGGTATCAAAAGGGTTTGTGCATGTTTGGAATATCATCTTACAGAAGTGTCCTAGTAAAATTAAAGGCAGGGGTGAGTTATTGTCTTCAGGGTAACCAAACCCTGTAGTCTGCTTAAATTGTGAAGTGCAAGAAGTTATTTAGGAGAAATAAATGGCAGCTGCGTTTTTCTTCAGAGACCTGGAAAGCAAAGACATCCCATTCTTTCTCTTTTGGTTTGCATTGTCTACTGATGTGTTAGTGTAGGAATTAATTATGATATAAGTTCTTGGAATGCAGTTCATGAAATTCTAATAACTTCTTATGCATGTATTTATAAAACATTTCATCTCTTAAAACCATTTCTGCTTGCTAGTTCTGTTATTGCACACCCATTTCATCTTAAAAAATGGCTAGGTGCTACGTGACTTGCTTATACGCTTTCTAAAATGTTGGTTTCGAGGAGACCTCCACAGTTTTAGATTGACCATCAGCTTGTTTTTCATACAGCCTTCCTTGCACAGACTTTTTGGAGGGTCTCAAAGATTTGTGGGTTCCTTCTGTCTGAGAAAGGGGATGGCTTGGAAGTGTCTGGGATACAGTTTAAACTCTTCTAATACTAACCATAGCTACATAGGTTACAGTGTTACGAATTGATACAAAAAGAAGGTATCGACTGGTGTTCCAAAATAATTTAGGAATTTAATCTGGAAATGGAAAGGTCCTGTGAAGCTCTCTGCAGGAAAAAGTAGTCCAGAAGTTCTGGAAACATATTGAGCACAAGGGGAGAAAGAACTAGGAATAGAAAGAAAGGAGAAAGCAAGTCTCTAGTCCAAGCAAAGCAAGAGTTGTAAATTAAGAGTACATTAAAAAAACTTTTAAGGTATACTGAAGCATGAGGTTTCTGCAGCTGTTCAGCATTGCCAGGAAACAGAAATTCCTGACCACCTGCGTTTGTTTGGAAGAGACCATCCTGTCGGTAAAAAGATGTATGATGCCCCAGGAAAATACGAAAGGGAGGTGTTGCTAATAAAACTGCTGTAAATGTAAGCTTGTGTACCCGCAGAGAACTAGTCAAAGAGAAAATGTATGCCAGAAACAAACAAAATATTTTATTTGCAACTTTTCCTCTAACTACAAGCTCAACCCACAAGAGGAGGAGAGAGAATATTTAATTGACCAAGGAAATTTCCTGGCTAGACTCCAGCTGATATCTTCCAGCAAGACTTTGTTTTGGATGTCACTCTGGTGCTGATACTCTTGAAAAAGGTAGTGGGGGAAAAGACAACTAGCCGAGGGATCTGAAAATGGGACAGAACGGAAAAGACTGATGTGTTTTGCATGTGTTAGCAGTTCTCCTATGTTTCAGCGTTGCCCTGTCATGTTTATTAGCACACCTTGTTCCCTCCGTCAAGGTCACATTCTTTCTCCACCCTCTGCATATGTTGGACAGATTGCTCTGCTTATTGCAAGCTCTTTGATTGCACAGTATTCTTTTCATAGCCTGATATAAGAACCTCGCTAGAGACGGCTCATTTTGTATTTAACTTGTATTTCAGTGTTCTCTTTAAAAACTAAGCAAGTATTTCAAGTGTCTTATTTTTGTAGTTATGTGTTGTTATTAAATAGAGAAAACATTAATTGTAATGACGAATACTGCTTTACCTAAAGGACAGTAGTGCTTTGTTGTGGGGGAGGTATGAAAGAAATTATATGTTTAAACTTTTTCCCCAAGTCAGTGAGAGAAAATGTAGGTAAGAGTAGACAAGATACAGTTTTGTTCCATTTTGTATGGGTTTTGATCCTTCTTTGCACTCGTCCAAATCTGGCTCTGATTAAGAATCTTAAGTACCGGTTTGTTGAACAATGTCTTTAAACAGATATCGGAACTAATGGCTTCTCTGTATTGATCTATGTTTAGCTGAACATGAACTGGCCTAAACACAAAACAAGATACATTTAATTTTTCTGACTTTAGAGCTGAATAGTTAGAAGAACAGACAATGCAATTATCCCAAATAGCTTAATGAAACTACACTACTGCTCTGAAAATACATTTGCTCTTCTCTAGGGGCTTATTTTTAGGTAGTGTGTGTTTTGCTACCAAATTATCTCTGGGAAGTCACTGTGTTCCTGTCAGGATTTGTACACACGTTTGGTTTCACCAGAGCAGGAGCTAACACGTGTCCTGTTAAGTTTTGTCTCCCATGTTTTCACAGGGCTGCAGTTTTAGGTAGCAGCTATTTCATGAGATTCCCATAAACTTACGGATTTGGCTTTTCTAGAGCTATCCCATGTATAGCCTTGCTTAGATGCAATAAAAATATCTATATAGGTAGGAATTCACTTCAGTGATGTGATGCAGGTTCATTATGAAATAAACCAATTTGTTATGGTCATCTGTTGGATTGATTTTTTTTTTTTTTTTCCAGCCAAGAAACTCGGCATTTATTCTTTTTAAATATTATTTCAGATTTCTTCAGAGGTCCTAGTGTGCCCAGTATTCGTCTGGCTGGTTTAGAGTACGTTCTGCATTTCACAGCTCTAGATGGGAAAATTTACATGCGAAGCTATAAGTGAGTATGTGTCTTATCTATTTGTTTGCTTTTTGGTACACTTACCAACTTTTCCCCAAATGTAGCCCGTAGTGGTGTAATTGAACTGGCTTGAGCAATAGTTCGCTGTGTTTAAAACACGTAATGTGTAGAGGTGTTCCAGCATAACACAGAGTAACTTGTACAGCAGAAGGAAACCTGATGCTTCCTTCTGTGTTGAGTTTCCCCTTCTAGCAAGGATTGCTTCTTCATATGATTGGATTAGTAAGGTGGTGCGAATTAATTTGGTGAATTCCAAGTACTGTCTTAGGCTTCATAGATTTAGTCTGTTTTCAGACTGATTTCTAGGACTCTCTTAGGTGTTTGTCAGAGCACGACAGGTGGAAGCTGCAGCCAGCGATACACAAGGAAAAACGGGAAAAGGCAGGACGAGACAATCTTTCTTGCTGTATTGGTGTTCACCATCACAGTTCACAGCCTTGCCTTAGTGGGCTGTGAGCATTCATAGCTTGCGTTCCGTGCAGTTTTGATTTCTCTTAGAACAAAATCACTTTTATCAGTCTTGTTCTTCAAAACAAACAAACTTTCTCGGGTAGTGCTGAAATTATTTTGCTGTAAATGATAGTAAATATTTTTCATGTCTATTAATACCCAGGGCACTATTTTGAATGTGAGGAATGATATGGCTTTCAGGGTACTGGGACTGACTTTTAACTGATAATACTAGTCTCATTAAAAAAAAGTGACCTTAGCCAGGTTATATTTTGGGTGTGTTCAAATACTGATGGAAGAGATTTAATATATTGTAAATTGTTATTGGCAGACATCTTTCTCAATAATAAAGTTCGCAGTAGCAATTTTTTGAACTACAGGATTGAACCTGCCCTTTAAGAAGATGGATAAATCTTTGTCACAGAGGACAATGTTGTATTTTGGTTGCATTTTCCTTCTAGGGTGCTTTTGAAGAAATCTGGTTGTAAAATACCAAGAATTGAACTGGAAGAGATGGGACCTTCATTAGATCTGGTTATGAGGAGGACACATTTAGCTTCAGATGACCTTTATAAGCTGTCTTTAAAACAACCAAAAGCCCTGAAGGTATGTACCTTGGAAAGTGTATTACTTCCAGATCTATCTGTGAAAAGAGCAAAAGCTGAAGTGTCAATTATTGTATATTCAACCAAAGTTTACTTTTGTATAGGCCAACTGATATTTCTGTGGCCACAGCACTTTTGTGGTGATCAGCTGGCACACAAACTCTCCTCTGGTAGCATATAAGAACAGAACAAATCTTAAGCTCTAAGCAGTGTATGCGGCCTTGCTTTTAGGCACTTGATTTGGTAGTTTAATTACTGGTGAATGTGGTGATGGCAAGGCCAGATATCTGGCTTCTTACCAGAGCTCCTGCCACTCTCTACTCAGAAATACTAAAGTTGTTCTTCCCTTACAGCCTAAGAAGAAGAAGAATATCTCCCATGATGTATTTGGTACAACGTATGGTCGAATCCACATGCAGAAGCAAGATCTTAGTAAACTGCAGACACGGAAAATGAAAGGGTTAAAAAAGAGGCCAGCGGAGAAGTCAGCTGAAGATGGTGGGGCTAGTCCCAAAAAGTCAAAATCAGGTTGATAGCCTGGAACAGCTTTGAAAACTCTTTGTACCTGCAAATTTAGTATATATATTGTAATATAAATGTCGGACCTAAGATTCGGCTGCTGTTAGCTTTAGATTTATTAAAAAAAAAAATCTTTTTAATGATTTGTCATTTTAAAGGGAATGTGGGTGTATTGAGCTTTAACATGGAACTTGGTTATTTAAAATAAAAAATGTGATATAACTTGCTTAGTTTTCTGAAGCTGAGTATTTATTCTCTTGGTGTTAGGAAACCTATGCTAGTCAAGCAGGTGACTCGTTTCCCGAGCAGTTTTATGGCTGTTTTGTTGGGAACCCTTGATCAATCAGCTCACCTTATAAATTGCAGGACCAGAGTAGTGTATATGCATAATATACACAACGCAACTTCTCTGTTCATTTATTGTTTATGTATTTCAGTTTTTGCACAACTGCAGTACTCAATAAACTCTCAACCATTTTCTAAAGTGTGAACTCAACAATTTGTGTCTGATGCCAGACTATGGTTTTAACTGTTGCACCAAGTCCTACTCTACACTTGCAGAATCAGGAGTGATTAAGGTGCTTTTACTGTATCCATCACCATGGTAGCAAAGTACCTGATGTTTGCTTTAGGCATAAATGGAACCTTTACAGTTTCAATTTTGATCTTTGGTGCTTGATTTGTGCCCAGAATGGAAGTATGTGAAGCAACCATGAAAGGTACCAGTCTTTTCTTCTCACGCTGCTTTCCTCCTAGGTTTGTGCTCATGAGGTAGTCAAGATTCAGTTAAAGACTTGGGTAAAGAGGATGAGAGTTAAGAGCTTAGTGAGACTTTGGTGTCACGTTCTGTGTTTTGGAACATATTTTTAAAAAACTTGCTTTTTTTTCTTTTGCTTGTCTCTTTGGAAGCTATTACTCTGCTCTTTAGCATAATTGTGATAAAGGTGAACACACTGTATCATGAACACAGCGAGCTTGCTCATCCTAGTTATGTTTTTAATATTTTATCTTTTCTTGATGCTTTTCTCAGTGTAATCAGCGGAGGTGCCACATTAGAAATAGGTGGTTTATTATTTTTCCTTGCCTTCTGCATCCTGGATGGAAGAAGTTGGGCAGCTTTGCTCTCCTTATGTGAGAGCTGAGCCCTAACAATGCCTGTGCAAATGCCACATGTAATGTTCTTGCTGTGCTGGTTTAATAAGACTTGCAGTGTGAAAAGGAAAGGGCTTTAAAAGTTTGGGATCTTTTGGGGGCCACAAACATATCTATCTTCAATATATTACCTAATTTATTTTTTTTTGTATCGTTACACAAAATAAATAGCGTGGCGCTCTCTAAATCCTTTCTCAGATCTATAACCATGTGTTTGAGAAATTGATAATTCAAAAAACTACTTCAGATTTGTATTTGCTGCCACGTCTTTCTGAAGTGCAAATCACTACACTTTTGACTGAAAGCCATGTTTGGTCATAGCTGTAGAAGAATTGTACTAATGGGCACGCTGTCTTTTATGAACTTACAGTCGTAAAAGTAATAGTAAAAGCCTATTTGTAAAAGACAGTGTGCCCTTAGTCCTAAAAGACTAAGTTGTATTTTCCTAATTTGGAAGCTGATTTTTGTGCCTAATTTTGTGTTTAAAAAGTGAATTTCATAGCAGTAACGTAGACCATCTGATATCCTGTTAGTGTAAAAAGTGAGAGTTATTCAGCGGCAGCCCTCAGCGATGAGCCGTTGCATCCTGGCATTGGTTTTGTTTAATGCTGCTGCTGGTTTGCTCCTCATGTGAGGAGGAAGCTTGGACCGTTAGCCCCTGTGGTTACTGCCCGGCTTCTGAGAGATGCAAAGTCCTCCACTACAGGAAATGGGTCGATGGGGAGAACCCCCAGGTGCATTTATTCACCCTTTGCAGGGTCTTTTGTCTCCGCCAACGAAAGGCGGAACCTGAAGTGCCTGATGTCCCACACCTGTAGCTGTTTGTGTCCTTTTATTCTTAGGTTTTGTACTGGTGAAATACAGCCACATGGTAGACAAAATGCATTACATATGTGGGGCAAGGAGAAATTCACCTGGGTATAGTGTAAAGGATATTTAGTCTATGCTTTTTCATACTAATCACTTTCCAGGTGTGTTGTTAGCAAGGATTAAAGGTTGCTTCATTTCTAATAAATACTTCGCACTACTCAAGCGTGGTGCCATTTTGGTGCAAACTCTGAGTGAGAAGTGGAAATGCTCCCGTTTTGTTCTCATTTGAGAAAGGAACCGCTCTGATCTCTGTATGACGAGATAGGACGAAGCCAAATTAGAAACTGAGTTCACCCCATTTCTTTCAGGGAAGTTTCAACCTTGCTGTGAAGCAATGATTAAGCCACAAGGCTGGTGGTTAATGTGATTTCAGACTTCAGGCATGTGCAGCCGCTCCTCTGCATGGTAGCCAATTGCTACATCTTGAGTATCTGATTTAACCCAAGGTGAATGGAGATAGGAGGGCTAAATATAACCTTTCTAGTGGCATGTTTTTATTTCCCGGAGTCTTTTTAAAGTGTGAGGAAATTTGTCAGGTGCTGCAGTATAGCTGTGTGCATGGGGAACAGAACAGGTGGTGCTCAAAGGGGCCTGCCTTGCCCCAGTTGAGAGGGGCTTGCCTCTCCTCAATTGCCCCTTGCTTCCAGAGTTCACCGACTCTGAAAACACATAAACATGGCCCCAGGGTCTGCCTGGCACGGGCAAGGCATAACTGGCATGTTTGCTCCTTTCCTTTGGCTTTCATCTTCTTTACCTCCCAACGCACAGGAGATAGCTTTATTTACGGGTTGAGAGCAGTAATAAATTGAGTTTCAAGAAAATCCCTGTGGGCACAGCATGGCTCCCGAGGCTGTACCTGTGCGGTAAAACAGAGGCGGGGTTGCAAATGAGCAGTCAAGCCCATGCTGTCTTCAGTCTAGCAGGGAGGGTACGATTTGTGCCTTCTGTGGACCCTCGGTTTGTATGCTGATGTTGCCCAGCTGCGCTACTGGCATCTTCATTGCTACTGTTAATTAGGCTGCCGTCGTTATAGATAACTAATGATATACGTAGAATTTATAGTCTGCCTGCACTATAAGTTTAGGTGGCTCTTTTTATGTGTCGTGTAATTTTAAAAAGTAGAAAGAAGGGTAGATATTGTTGATCAGCGCAGTGTGCTAGCCTCTTGGGATTCCCACATTTTGGGGAATCTGCATGTATAATCACAGCCTTAGCTCTGTGCTAGTGTAATGAGACAGACGGAGCGCTGAGGGGAACTGAGTGCTCTGTGTGTGTTTGAAAAGAGCAAACGAACTCCTTTCTGTTTCCTGGATTTTGTGGGTTTGAGTTTATCTTCATGGTTCCTTAGCAACCTTATTTGTTTCCACTAAGTGTTTTCTGGGTTTGACTGTGAGGGTTTCCCTCCCCCGCTGGCGTGGTTGCAGCTGGGGAGGGCTGATGAGAGTGTGAAGGGAGGACAGTTAAACATGGCAGACATACCAGGTACCGCACTGACTCCTGCATCCCCCAGCCAGGGGAAAAAAGGCTGACCCTTGCGTACTCCATAGGCTATCAAATATAAGGGGGGTAAGGAGACTAGAGCAGAATTGTGTTAGAGACGTTTTCATTATCAAAGAAAGGGAAGTGGAAAATGTTAGCTGTGCATAATATATATAACCTAGCCATACATAATACATATTAACATGTGTATTACACGTGGTGCGGATAGTTCTCCCCTGTCTCCAGTGTGATTTATCTCCTCCTCTTGGACTTTGCTAAAGTGCCTCTAAGCAGTGCTGACACATCCCAGATGCAATCCAAAGACATAGCTGAGAAATAGGTCTGTTGTATCAGAAGTCAGGCTTACTAAAAATATACCAGAGAAAGAGACACAAGGCTCCTGGATGTGAAGCCTGTGTAGGACTGCCTTCCTAAATGGAAGAATGTTCGAAGTGTACGATATAGCTAACACTGTACAGGAAAAATAGCTTTGCTCTCATGCATTTATGCAGAGGATGGTGAGGAGGAGCTGGCAAAGACATTTTGGGAGGACATAGGGTTTCTGAGGCATCTACCTGAGAAGGCTGGGAATTTATTGTCTCGGGTACCATGGTAGGGTGGATGGATCTAAGTGCCATAAGGTCTAAGAGGTGAAGATGGGCATTGGGAGAGGAAAAATTTATAGGTACTCTGGGATTAAGCCCTATCCTAAATAACACAGGAATCAACTACTTGGGGCAATCAGTGAATGCAATAGATGTATGCTGATTGAGAAAGTTCTAAGGCATCTGTTCCTTTTTCTTTCTTATTTTCTTTGACATTCAGTCATATTCTGTCTACTTGATCATTTCCCTCCTGGCCCCGTTTCTCTAAGATAAGCACAAAGTAGTTCAGGGGAAGTAGAGGTAAAGTTTTGAACAGAACTTAACAGAAAGCATGAGTGCTTAATGACTTCCCCCAAATTCTCATCATGTTCCCTCTTTCCCGATTGATAGTCCCATGATCTTTTCTGTGATGCAACACACCACCTATAAAATCCATATTTCTCACTCTTTCCATGATACCGAAGTATGCCCACGTGGCCCTAACTGTTGTCTGCTTTGATTGCTGCAATTTTCTCCTCTTGACTTCCTTCACTCTCATATCATCCAAACCAAACCAGACACAGGTGCTGTGACCCGTTTCCTACTGTTTGTCCAGATCATCCCTGGAGGTTTTTAGAAGACAGGTAGACGTAGTGCTTAGAGATATAGTTTAGCGATGGTTTTTGTCAGAGTTAGGTTGATGGTTGGACTAGATGATCTGAAAGGTCCCTTCCAACCTAGGCAATTCTATGATTCTGTCATCTCTCTCTGCTGGCAAGAAGTTGGTTCTTGTCCATTATTGCCTGTGGTGATTGTTAAATTAATCTGTTCTTTCTGCCCTACTAGTGGTCATAATATTGGTCTCCCACCTCTTTCTCAGTTATCTTCTGTACCCTGCACTGACCATTATTTGCTTAATTCCCTGTTCAGTTGATCGCTGTTAACAAGGTGCTTACTGAGAGTGTCTGGACAAACTTAAAAAAGGAATCAAGATCCACATTCAGGTCAGGAGCCGGAATCAAAAGAGGGAATGGGATGAAGAGCTGTCCTGTCACTCGCAGCATTAGGCATGTTGGTCAGGTAGGGCTATCTGCAGGAAAGGTCTAACCAGGCCCACTTCTCCAGTTGTTACCTAAGTGGGAGACTGTGAGCAAGAGCACTGACCTGTTGGCGCCAGGGTAAGGGTTGCCAGGCTTTGTTCAGCAAACTTGGAAGGAGATCCTTGGTTGATTATCCCCTGCCAGGGGGTTACGTACATTTGGCTGCACAGATTTGAGTGATGCACAATAAACTGTGTTTTTTTACATATACAGTGCTGCAATGCAAAGTAAGATGACTTTAAAATGTATCTTTATCTCCCTCTTTCCCAATGTTAACAGGTACTCCATGGAGAAGGCAGGGCTCAGCGTGCATGCAGTGAAGGGGCCTTCACTTAGGACTGAGCCCTGTGTGATCAGTTCTAAGGCTGCTTTAGGGGCTGATGTTATTTCTCCCCTTTTTAAATCTGCAAAATAAAACCATTGAGTGCTGCTGCTGGCCTCTAGGCAGGAGAATTACTGATGCTGCTTTATGCTCTGGAATTATTGCTGCAACAGTGACTATCTACATTAGCCATAGATAGGCATGCTGGGACCCGATACCAGCTGTTGCCAAAAGATAGTTTAAAAGCCTCTTCCCTCCCTGCCTGTTTTTCAGATAAAGGCATATTTCTTATACAAAGTCAGGGTTTCTGTTTTCCTAATCCAAGAATGCCCACAAGTAGTTACGTCTTTTCAGTTTTTGTTGCAAGTTGCTAAGGTTTTCTCCAGTGGAAATTGAGCTCCTTGGCTCAGAAGTTGCTCCCTCCTCTGGGGGAAAGTGAGGAAGGGAACACAGAAGTGGGGAGGAAGAAAAGATTCAGGCGAAATATCTCCTCTCTCTCCTGTTGTGTCATGCTCTTGCATGTGACAAATTAGTCCCAATGCAACAAAGAAATGTAAGGTATTTAGCAGTATAAATTCACACCAAACATCTCTAAACAAAGCTGAACTCTCATGGTTCTCATGAACAAAAAGCTGTTTGGCACGTGTCGCTGCCAGAAGAGGGGCAATCACATCTGCTCTATCCAGAAGTTTGTATTGGGATGGTTTGCTACAAAAAGTGCGATGCAGAACTTGCATTCACCTCCCATCACAGCCATTTACTTTTTTAAATTGAAAACAGATTATTATGAAGAATTAATGAGATCATCTGAAGTACACATGCAGCATGCCAATAAACAGTAATAAGCTTTCATAAGAGGTGATAGATTTCAGCTCCTGTTGGCTTACTTTACACATGGGAATAATTCCTTGATTAGGGTTATTTGAATGAAATATTAGGCAGGCTTTATTTTTTATGTCGTGAAAAGAAGTCTATAGGTGCTTTTTTTTTTTCTTCTTCTTTCTTCTCTGAACGTACCTGAGATACCTAGGGGCTTCTAGAATATTGTAGCACAGAAAGGCAAACAGCTGTTCAACTCAAGTGCAATCTGTAGTTAATGAGTGAGGGGCTTCTCTTTGTGTCCCAGCTGCTCATCTCTTCAGGGCTGAGCAGAAAGGCTCACTTGAAGAAAGATTCAAAAGCCTGGTAACTGCTGAGCATTTCCTTCTCACTTTCCTTCCAGACAGAGAGGGATACCCACCCTTCCTGCCATTAGACTCCTCCAGTTTCTCAAAGGCAGCAGGTCATGCATAATAGTATTTCTCAAAAAAAACCAAAACCCACAAACCAAACACTTTATAGATAACACCATGTGGGCAGTTCAGCAGCAATGCTGACGTAAGGAGTTACGAAGGCGCAGCTGTTTGTGGGACTGGCAAACAGATTAGGGAATTAAACTGGCTTTAAAAGGTAGGGGATGGGGGGAGAAAAAGGGTGGGCTCTTTGTTTTGAAGCTAGATCAGTTCCCTGATCTGGCTCACTGCGCAGTTGGGTGGTGCATCGCAGTACTGGGGAGGGAGAAAAGGCTGGGAGTGGGATGGGAGTTGTGAGGGAACTCCTGCTGCTTGTATTGCTTCTTACAGTAATATCCATAAGGCAGTGCCTGCGTTTGAGAATTACTATGGTTCGGAGTCTGTTCTTAGGGAAACCACTGGGTTTTGAGACCTACATTTTCCAGTAAGCTTCATCACAACTTTCCCTGTGAAGAAGATCACTTTTAACACCATTTTACAGATGTGACAGTGAAGGTTAACTGACTTTTTCAAAAGGGATTTGCCTTAGGAAAAAAGGTAAAATGTGAAAGTTGCAGGTTTCTTGTCTGTGTGGTTTCTGTTGGTGGCTTTCGTGTACCTTCCTGTGGCCAGAGTCTGGGCTGTCCGTGCTGTGGTGGAGCTGGAGCAGCTGTCAACAGCGCTTGGCCAGAAAGAAGTTGACCTAAGTGGAACCACTCACAATTTGTGATTTTCTTTGCAAAGAAAACCCCTCAGAAATTTTGAGGTTTATCAACAAAGATCAACGCCACCTAGCCCCGGTCAGCAGTAAGAGAGACACTAATTCATCTGTGCACCTTTTAGCAAAACATGAAGAAATCTGTTCAGATTGGTTTTAAGGCAACCTTCAAAATAATATTCAGGAAACTTCTCCTTTCCATCAGGAGTAACCTACTGACAAAACTCCTTATGTGTCTTCTGTTTTAGCTGGAAGGATTTTCTCCACTATGAAGATTTTTCAATGTACTTCTTTTCCCTCTGACGCTATGGAGCTATGGCGATGAACAAGACTTTTTGACCTGCGTTAAACGCTTTTGTTTAATGAACTTGACTAAAAGATGAAGTTGTGCTTGTTCTAGTCTAAGAATGATCTGAAATACTGCATGGTGGTATGTTATGTTTGGAAAGCTAACACTGCATCTCAACGCAAGCATCTAATCTTCTGAAGACATTTAATTATTTTCTTCAGTTATGAAAAATATTTTAAATTTCATTTATATTCCATTAGACCTGTGTTGCTGTTTTCAGAAGGTAATAGCTGATTAGGTTCTCAGTTACTTTTCTTTCAATTCCTGGAAGGAAATCTATTCTGTGGCTTACGTGGTAAAGTGACTGAAGAGTTTAAGTGCTTATAGACAAAGCTGTCCCTGTTAAGGAAAAAGTATAGTTAAAGAAATATTATGAAAAAGTGAAAGGTGAAATGCGTTTTCAGCACGTGGGCTGCATAGGACACAATAAATCTACCCTAAAGATGGTCTCATGCATGAGATTCTGTCAAGGGTAAATTTTGTTCCTTTAGAGGTTCATGCTTGTGGCAGGAGATTTATGCTACCTGACTGGTATGCCGGGAGGCAAAGATGTATTAAATGCTAGCAGAGAAGAAGGAAAAAACTTGTCAAAATCTGTGGTTTATTAAAATGGTGCCAGCATTTGGTCAGAGCCAGCTACACTAGCCTTGTAATGGATTCTGGGAGCTGAGTTTACAGGAAAGTTTTGTTGTTCTATTAAAAAGTAGAACAGGATGAACTTTTCAACCTAGTAGGTAAAGAGCTAGTTTCCATGGGCCTAACTCTGTCAGCAAAACAAATGAGTCTTAAGAAAAAACAGGCAAACTATTAAGACATGGCATTAGCGGAGGTGTTTTCCCACAGCAAAAGCCAGATGACTGAAATCAGAAACTTTCTGGTCTTCTAAGTCCCCTCTTGGACATTGAATTAGACATCTGACTTGCAAAACAGGAAAAATAGAGATAAAAACTTATATGATACTTATTCATATCTGCAGAAATCATTTTGAAACCTGTATGAAAAGTGTTTTTTGCAGGGGAGAAAGCATCATCACTTATAAAACAAAAGTTGGAGAAAGATCTTTAAGACCTTTTCCCGTATGTCACACAGATAAAGCCATCCCCTCCCCACACACACGTAGCTGCATGGGGCTCCGTAAGTGCATTGCAGTATCATGCAATCATATCATTCCTACCTAAGAACCATGAGTTGTGTTCCATTTGCAAAAGGTCTTAGGCCCCATTGTGACTTATTTAAAAAAAAAAAAACAACCAACCAAACACAACTTCCCAACTTTATATTTACTTGACACAGTCTGCTTTATAGCAAACTTGTTGGAGAGATTTGTCTCAAATCTTACTTTATTCTTACCCAAATCACAGTCCAACCTTCAAGAAGAACACGTTTTGAATGCTTACAGTTATTTATTTATTGTAGGACAGTAATACCCAGGTTCCTCCAAGAAGGATCCCAGAACCCTGTTGTGCTAGCCATAGGGAAAAACACAGTGTGAAGAAAAAGTCCTCACCAAGATACTGAAGTGGTACATGGCTCTTCAGAGACTGAACATGGCTTTCCTGTATTGCTGTAGCTTCTCCTTAAAAAAACCCAAAAAATAAAGTGCCTTAAGATCTTATCCTCTGAGGTCTCCTGTTTACTTGCACTCACACATTGCAGAAGAGTATTGAACACAGTCTGACCTGAAGAACCCTGTTTCTTGTTGCTGCTGAGTAAAATTCAAGGGAAACCCTTAATGAGAACAAGCATTCCTGTTTCTTTGTTTGGAGAATCATTATTCCTCTTTTGTATTCTGTGCTTGCCAAGAAGTACTTGTGTGATTAAAGTGGTTTGTTGTTTTAGATCGATAGTTTGGGTGTGGGATATGAGAATTGCTAGATCCAGCTTCCATGGTCCAAAAAAATTTAAGTGACCTCACTGCCACTCTGGCTTCCTGATAAGGGAGAGAACTTAGTGGGATCACTAAGGATTAGCAGTTGTATGAATAAAGATATCTATGAGATGAATGCTTGTAAGTGACACGAACCTTCTCTTTCCAGACAAAACACACTGGTGTTTCGTAGTCAGTCTGTGGTGAGGAATGAGCTGTTAGGAAAATGGAATTTCTGGGAATTGTAACATTTGCAAACCTTGTGTTCTTCCACATCAGAATGAAAAGCCAAAGCTTCCCATTGAATGAAAGCTCTGGGCGTAGGAGAAAGTTCATTCGTGACCATGGAAACATTTCATACCTTTATGTTCAATAGAACATGCTAATAATGCAAACATCGATGCTAATGTTTTGTAAGTTAAAAAAAAAAGAAATTCAGTTAAGTGGAATGACAGTGCTTTACTTTGACATTTTTACTTCTACCCATTTCAGATTTTCACCCATGTCACAAGACCAAAGGAAAAACCACACTCAATTCACATCAAGAGTTCTTTTCATCTGAGGGGACATGATTTAGAGAATGACTTTTCCAAAGGTGAGACTCACTCCTTACGTGCTGGATGGGTTGTCCCTGCGATTTCCCCAAATATGAGAAAATAAACTGTGGTGTCTGTGGTAGCAGGGAACTCCATTTGTGCTTCACCCTGGAAGTTTAAAATGAATATAAGTGTCCTGTTCTGGGTGCTTTGGAAAAGATCACAAGAACAGGGAGAAGATCAACAGAGCTTTATTTCAATACCTCTCCCATTGTTCCCAAGTATAAGGACACCTACAGTGTATAAAGATCTTGAGATGGAGATAATCTCCAGTTTGTTGTATTTTGTTGTTATTAAATCTTTCTTTTATGGCTTTTCCTATTGGTTTATTAAGTATATAATTTTGGCACCTGAAACACTTTGCACTGATTAGTTCCGTAATTGAGTTTTGTTGAATAGTAATTATTGGGTTAAACTTGAGGCCTGTTCATTTTTTTGGATCTCCCCTCGGTCTTTTATTTTAGAGTTAGCAGATAAACACTTCCCTTCACCTGTCTCATGCCAGTCATGATTTTACAGGCCTCAGTTTCCTCACTGATTTCTTTCCCAGCTGAAGAGTCCTGATCAACTTAAAAGCTTTTCACACAGAAGCTGTATCGTATTGCTAATTTGTCCTCTTTGTACTTTTTCTGGTTCTATTATATTCTTTCTGAGAACAGACTTGTATGCAGTATCAAAGTTATTGTTGCATGACTAATTCTGACGTGTGCAACACTTTCTTTTTTATTTTCTCTTCTTAATAATGATTAATGTTCTATGCGCTTGTTAGACATTATTGTTTAGGGAGCTATTGCTGCCAGAGAAGGAGCGAAAATAAGTCCAAGATCTCCCATCTCTAATGAGATTTCTAATGATAATAACATACTAGAGACCATTCTTTTATGTACCTAGAGAAGGGTTTTTTCACATTTATGTTTCTCACTATCAAATTTAACCTGCTATTTTGCTTCCCAGTTACTGACTATATTCAAATTCTTCCACAGCTTGCAGTTTGATAACATGACATGAAGAAGTTTAATGATAATGTTGGATGTAAGTTGGTGTTGTAAAGATGAGTGTCACCTGCAAAGATATCCGGAAGACTCTTCTGCAGGTGCCATTTTAATGCCACTCAAATGAAATTCAGTGTTGGTATGTACAAATGATTAACAAACCTGACATCAACTTAAAAAAAAGTTGTGTTCTGAGCTAACCATAGCTATTTGGGAATGAGACCTTGAGATCATATTAGAGAATGAAAAAGTCACTCTGATACTCACAGTCAAAAAAGCAAATCAAATGTTAAGAATTAGAATGTGAGGAGGAAAAATTAAATAGAGTACAAACGTTTGCTGTTGTATAAATTCAAAGCGTGCCCATACCCTGACTGCTGTGTGCGGTTCAGCTATCCATGTTCCCCATCTTAAAAAGAGCTAAAACAGAACAAGGTTTAGAGATTTGGATAGACAAGAATAAAGCTGGGCAATCACCAACCGAATGAAATTTAACAAGAGCAAGTGCCAGATTCTCCACCTGGGATGGGGTAATCCTGGTTATACGTACAAACTGGGGGATGAGAGGCTGGAGAGCAGCCCCACAGAAAGCGATGCGGGCGTTGAGTTGATGGCAAGTTGGATATGAGTCAACAGTGTGCTCTGGCAGTCAAATGGGCCAACTGTGTTCTGGGGTCCATCAAGCACAGCATCACCAGCTAGTCAAGGGAGGCGATTGTCCCACTCTACACTGCACTGTTGTGGCCCCACCTCGAGTACTGTGTGCAGTTTTGGGCACCTCAACACAAGAAGGACATCAAACTACTGGAGTGTGTCCAGAGGAGGGCAACCGAGATGGCGAAGGGCCCTGAGGACAAGACTTAGAAGGAGCGGCTGAGGTTACTTGATTTGTTCAGCTTGGAGAAGGCTGGGGCGTGACCTCATGGCAGTCTACAGCTTACTCAAGGGAGGCAGTGGAGGGGGAGGTGCTGATCTCCTCTCTCTGGTGACCAGCGACAGGACACGAGGAAATGGAATGAAGCTGCATCAGGAGAAGTTCAGACTGACCATGAGGAAAAGGTTCTTGATGGAGAGGGTGGTGGTTCACTGGGACAGGCTCCCCAGGGAAATGGTCACAGCACCACGCCTGTCAGAATTCATGGAGTGTCTGGATGAAGCCCTTAGTCATATGGCTTAGTGTTATGTAGTCCTGTGAGGAGCAGGGAGTTGGACTCGATGATCCTTATGGGTCCCTTCCAACTTGAGATATTCTATGATTCTGTGATTCTACTTCAGAGGAGGGCAAAGGTGATTGAAAGATATAGAATGGCTTCTATAGGAAGAATGACTGAATCAGCTTTTCTGCCTGGGAAAGATATAACTGAAAGAGGACATAGCAAAGATATATGAATTCATGGCTCATATGGACATGGTTAATAGAGTAAGATTGTTCTTGTATGGGAAGAGACAGTTAATTTGGGACTATCCAATGAAGCTTACAGGAAATAGCTGGCGCATAAAAGGATGCACTTTTTCACACATGCAGTTAAGCTATGGAACTCCTGCCAGAAAATACTGAGTGACAGAACAAGTCCATTTATGATAATTCCACTAAGGTCAGGGAATACTAAGAGGAAGCTAGTACTTAATGTCTTTACCAACCACCTGTGCAGTAGGATGGTCTATGCCTTCATGAAGTTCATGGATGACACTGAATTGGAGGGCAGGATGGATCATTCCTCCGGCTCAGCAAGTTCCTTCTGAATAGCCAACAAACACCTCATGGAGTTCAATAAAGGCAAATGCAAAATGCTGCATCTGGGATGTCATAACCCCATGCACCTGTGTAGGCTGGGGATACAGAGAATAAAAAAACGTCTTTTCAGAAAGGTGCTGGTGAGCAACCAGATGAATAGGCATCTGCAGTTTCTCTTGCAGCAATGAGAGGTAGAGTTGTTCTGACCAGGCAGAGCAGGAGAAGGCAAGCAGCTGGGGCAGATGTGAGGGCCTGCACTGAAGACTGGGGGCAAGAGGTGTGCCTTACAGACTGGGGCTTCTTGGGGTAGGAAGGTTGGGGATGGGAAGGAGTCTGAGTAGGGGAAATGGAGGAAGTCTTGGGAGGAAAGAGAATTTAGGGAAGGATGAGAAAGAAGATGGAAAATGGTGGGCATTCTGGATTGAAATGATGAGGAGAAATGGTTTGACTCTGAGAGTTGGGGTGGGTTGTGAAATGAGTTTGGAGGCAGAAGGACTTGGGAGATAAAAAGTTACAGCTGGGAAAAACCAGACGAGAGGGGAGAGTCAGGGGATGAGCATGCTGTGCTATGCAGGCTTTTGGGTGAGAATGGGCAGGGATTACTGTGGTGCCTCTCTGCTGCCTCTAACCAGCTCTGATCTGGAAACAGAAATTTGCAGAGACCTGGCCTTCCTCTCCCAGCAGCACAGGGTTTGGCTCCCCTACGTTCACTTTTTGTCACTCAAAAGTATAAAATCTCAAGTTTAATTTCCAGACAAGAAGATAACAATAATTGTGCTGGCTATCTATTTTTAAATCAACATCTCAGCAAATCATAATAATGACATAGATACCCCAAACCCATCTCCTCCTCTACTGTTTTTCTCGTCCTTTTCCAGTGTGAGACGGGGAAGGAGGCACAGGCTTCTGTCAGAGTGTGCAGCCTCAGCTGCTGGTTACACTGTCCTGCTCCCACGTTGCACTGTCTCCTTTGCTCAAATCCATTTCCAAATTTAGCCACATAGATGAAGAAATTGTGGACAAAGACCATTCCCACCTTGGCCAGCAGATGGCAATTACTGCTCTCGAAGAGATCCTTAGGTGCTCTTTAAAATGTACAGAAACAGGAGTTTGCAATAGATGAATCTCTGGAATATTACATTGAGTGCAAAAAATCTGGAATTTGAAGTTCTGGAAATTGACTTCACCTTTTTTGTCATCTATTAACAGATCAGATATCGGAGCTTCTCAGTCTGTGAAATAAGTACTGTGATACATTAAAGAGAAAAGTACTTAGTGTTGTTCTGAGTTACTCTCTCAGCAGTTAACTCTCTGTTATGCTGCCATAACATGCAGTACAGGAACTTTTGGTCCCTTTTTTAGAAGTATTGTAAAATCTATGTTGTTTCTGGGATGCTTCCTGTCACATCTAAAGGTCCTGACATGGAGAGTTGAAATTAATGAAAAATTTAACATATGTGTGTGTTTCCTATTGTTGTTACAGATCTAGGGGAAATGAGCTGTTTAATTTCAGAAGGAGACAGAGCAGAGCAGGCAGGTACAGATAATATTTGTAATAAATGACAAACTTCTGGAAGAGGTTAGCAGAGAAGGCTGCTGCAGGAAAATTATGTAAACTCGGGTTAGGTTCTTTGCTGAATAAGGAGAATGTTTCAGGGATGATGTAAAAAGCCAGCAAAGAAGCAAGTCAAAGCTATGGTTAGTGGACAAATATACTGACATTTTCCTTTTCCTTGCCTGAATTTCTTTCATTTTCACAGTGAAATTGCTCTGTAGAGCTAACTACAATGTGGTATTTAGGGAATGCTGTGAGTTTTCACAGCTCAGAAGGGTAACTCCCAATGTGTGGAGGAGAAAGGGTTAAGAAGGAGGTTCAAGCTGGCATTACAGTTTGGTTCCTGGCTATCATGCTGACTGGGCCAGAAAGGAGTACAGAAGTCCTGAGTAAGTGTGGGGGAAAACATTTCTTAAATCATTCTCTCGTGACCTTTTTACCTTGAGAAGCATAAATAGGATATGAAGCAAGTTTTATCTAGCTTTGCGTGGCTCAAAGTTTAGTTGCCCTGATGTGAGACTGAAGGCTGAAGGGAGCAAAGAAGGAAAATTATTAGGAAGAAGAACTCGGGGTCCTGCCAAAAAGGCTGGTTTACTTTTAAACACTCAATATTTCAGACTGACTGAAATACTATGTTTTACTTTCCAGTCATACCGATGCGATCAAACTATGAGAGAAGGAACTCCTGAACTGAGAGCGTGATTAACAGTTTTTAACTCCAAGTCCTTTCCTGAACTATTACAGACAGACCAGAAATGTGCGATATCTGCACTTGCATTTCTATCACTAGTGGCCAGTGATGTGTGAAACCCTGAGTTAGAAGTCCTCTCATTATCAAAAAAGAAAGTTCTTCCTTGAGTGAGTCTGTACCACCAGAAACAAGCCAGTCAGAGCGGAAGTCTGGAGGGGCTGTCTGGCCTCGGGCTTCAAAGGAAGCCCAGGATTTGCTGGTGGTGAATAGTTTAAGCAGACCGCAGGGACTGTGTTCAAAAGTTAGTTTAAAAACAAACAAACCTGTAACTCTTACATGTTCATGGGTAAGAAATTCCTGTACTAAGCCTGTGCCCCTTGCTTTAACACCAAAGTTTCTGAAAACCATCGTTAGGAAACCATGTTATTAGGAAACAGCATGGTAGACTCATAAGGAACTTATCCAAGTAGTTAGGAGAGTTGGTTTGGGGGTAAGAGACAGAAGAGACTCATGGTGGTGAGAATGGGTTAAACATGGGATCACTACCTGGCAATTTGCTTGAGAAATCCAGACTTAGGAACACTGGGTCTATCTGCGTCAGCGAGTCTTGGAAACGCAGGAGATTGAGGTTGGACACAATCACAACAAATCGATGTCTAACCAGAGAACAGAAATCGACCCACCAGTGACAATTAGTGCTTCCGGTTAATATCTTATACATATATTTCTCCCCAAAATGAGCTTGACATTCCACCTTTATAAGAAGCACACATTTTTGCTAGAAAAAATCAGAAGTCTAGCGCTCTCACATTGCTCCTGCATATCAGGAAAAGAAAAATGAAAAAAAATGGCACTCAAATCCCCTTGTAGGTTACCCTGAAGTGCCAGTGCTACTGTGAAAACTGAAGTCAAACACAAGGTTGGCATTTTATGTTTGTGTCTGCAATTCCTGGCTACGATCAGATTCATTGCACAACCAGAAAACTGCTTTTTCCAACTGATAGCCTTGCAAAGTCATACTGGAAACAGAAAATAGTGTGTACTTTGGCTGAGGTATTA
The DNA here is from genome assembly GCA_013398915.1 of Dromas ardeola. Taxonomy (NCBI): domain Eukaryota; kingdom Metazoa; phylum Chordata; class Aves; order Charadriiformes; family Dromadidae; genus Dromas; species Dromas ardeola. Next base: position 33,576 of record VYZM01015736.1, on the reverse strand, counting down.
CCAGCCATAAAGATCTGGCAACTGCAGCTTGCTTAACAATTTTGCTAATTATATTTAAATTGGAGTGAATCAACTCTTCTAACACTGAATAAAGAATGACTTTATTTTTCTCAAGGAGAAAAGCAGATAGGAGACTGGATGTACTCAGGTGAGCAGGTTTTTAACAAGTGATTCCACACTAAGATTTAACACCACTTTAACTATACCCATTTGTTAGGCTGGTGCAAGTTATTACACTATGTAAGGACAAAGACGGTCTAAAGATAAAGCTCTGTAGTTGCTCCCCAATAATTCACGTGTGAACAGAAGTTAAAGCTCTGCAGTTATTCCACAACAATTCATATGTGAACAGTCTTATATCAGAATAATTGTTTTTCTTCTTGTTCAACTTTTTCCACATGCTCATGATATATTAAGCTAATTCATGAAAAAAAAAAACCCTCTTCTATATGTGGATATACATCAGTATGTGTAAGAAAGGGGCACTTGTCCTTTAGCTTCTGCTTTTCTACTGACTGGTGGCAGCACATCAGGTATCCTGCAGAGGTACTATTAGCGAAATGCCTTAAGATCAAAGGAACTACAGAATTACAATGTCTGGGAACAAAGTGGGTCATAAAAGGTCAGAAAACATTCTTTCTGTAAAAACAAGGGGCCAGGGTTATTTTTGAGATCACCTCCTTATGTCAGTGGTGACTCTCTTAGCGAGAATACTAGGCATGTTTGGGTAACGATAGGGAAATCTGAGGTGACTTAATGATTAATAATGCTATTCTCCATAGAAAATTTACCTCAAATAGCAGAATTGTACATCATTTAGTACACAGTTTTCATGCCTAGTCAGTAGCATTTTAGGTCTTGATAATTGTAAAATCCTATTAGTACACAGTCCCGCAGTAAATTCCAGCAAAGTGAATTTTGGAACCATGATACTGCTGCTTGTGTATTGTTATAAATCAGATTCCTAAGTGTTTAGGAATCATTCATATGGTTTAAATGGCTTGGCTTTTTATCATCTTATTTCTTATTTGGCCCAATTTGAGCACATGGTCGTTCCCTTAAAGGGTGGTACTCTGTGTACTATATTATTCAAACAGTTGGCAACTTTTTAAAGATTTAGACGATGCTACTTGGAGAGCTTAGGGGAGTTGAAGGTTTTTAGTAAAATATTTTAGGTGGAGTGTCATTTGATTTTAAATATTACTGTCTCAGGGAGAATTTACTCTTAAATAGGATGACCTTGATTTCACCCTGGTGAGAGGAGAGAAGACTCACTTTTTCCTTTAAAGTGTTTGTAACTAAAATATAAGACACGGACAGCCACATAAACAGTTAAGACATTTTATATACTGAATAATTCTGCCTAAAAACTGATACTGCATCTGTTGTGTCACATCTCTGTGATGACATGCTGCTGTAATGCAGAATCTTTTCCTAATCTTTCTTTTAAATAATTGGGACGATCATTATAATGATAAAGCAAATTGATTATTAATGTTACTGATCTTAGGGAATGCAAGCTAGGTTTCCCAGAGGGGAATCTTAGTCTATTTGCATCCCTTGAGTTAACAAAATTGCTATTACAGAAGGAGTGCAAACAGCACTTGGGAGCTACTGAATCTGGATGATCTACATCTGGCTTCCAAGTAAATGAATGACCAGCTATTTGGTAACCGGGTGGTCTTTGTAAGTGAGGCTAGCCAGGGGTAGCATGTTGGCTTTCTCAAGCTAAGCAATATGGGAGGCAATAATAGTTAAATTTAGGATTCCTTTATGAAGGAATTCACTTGTGTGAATATATGCTATACTATAGATTCTTTTTTTTCTGTATTAATTTATTTTATTTCTATATCTAAAGTAATGGTTATCCCTTTAATGTGGTAGGGATGGATTTTTATCAGAATATAAACATAAAGTGCAGGGCCTATGTGTGTGCTTACTTTTGAACAAGTGGTATATTTTTACTTAGCCACTAAGTAAATACATATTTAGAAGAGGGGCACTGATACAGGATTTATTTAACTTAAAAAAACCAACTCCCTGTCAATTCGAGGATTAACTTAGTTCTGCTTTGGAAAGAGAAGAGATATTTGATGGTACTAACAAGAATTGTTATGTTTATTTCACATAACACAGTCATTGCAAACTGAATGAGGCATTGCCATATGCTTTTTTTTGAAATCTGTTTTACCAATATTACTAAATATGGTATGAATTGTGGGTTAAATAATCTATTAATTGGAGAAAATTGAACAAGAAAGACTATGTAAATTTTGTTCTGACCTGACCTGCAACAGACTGGATTTTTTGCTGTGGGATATCAAACTTTAAATTCAGGATTTCAGATCATAGTTAAGAAATAGATCCAGACCTAGCACAATCCTTTAAAAAAAAATATTGAAAAATATTTCCTTTCTGTTAGTCTTTCATATATTAAAGCAGCTCTTTGCAAGTAGAAAAGTAAAATGAAATGAAGTTCTTCTGTGCCAGCTGCAAGGTAATATGCTGTATGAAGTGATTTATTGTATATTTAATATGTCCTATATAGTTTAAGTATTTCAATGCAAATACGTACAACCTGAAAAATATTCCTTGATATATTTAGTATCCTTATACTACTCTTAAAATATCAGATTTTTTTAATGTTTGTATTTCTTGACACTAATCTGTTCAATTTGCAAAGGCAAGTAGACTTTCTACATGGAAGACTTTGTTAACAGTTTTTGTATGCCTTAATATTTGAATTGACTCACTCAGATACAGTTTTGCTTACCTAGTAAGTAAAATGCTGACAGTGTTGTAAATCATATCTTGAAATGAGGCCACTAACACCTGCTCACCCTTGCTATAGCCTTTAATACAGAAGCACTTTCAAAGTTACAAAAAGCCAATGATGATCAAAAAAGTTAATTTAACTTTAATAGAAATTAGAATTCTTAAAAAGCAAGCAATCAAAATTAGTGTCACTTCTGTCCTGGTGCTTTGTTACTTAGGTAGTATCGGCAGAGGTAGTAGCTCTTTGCTTTTTGGATTTTTTGCAACCCGAAAAGTCAATTGAGTAGCAACTGAACAGACAACCAAAATCTGCTCCTAGACAACAATTGTATTGGGTTTATTTGATAAAACATTTGCTTCTCTGATGCTCCAAACTTTTGTTGAAAACAAAATTGAGTTTTGGAGATTGCAAAGGTGGTCTGGAAGATATTAAATCTATGTAAACAAAGGAAGGAACTCTGAGGTGCTTAGATCCTATGATAATGGATGCAATATGAAATACTTGACCTGGATAGTGGTATCAAACCAAGCCTGAAGACAGCCTAAAACAATGGCTTGAAGCAGTTCCTGCTCATTTGAAAGAGATGTTAACTTTGAAGCTGAATGAGAATGTTGCCAACAGTGTTAGTTATTTCACTGCCAAGAAAGAGGTGAATGATCATGCTAGGACAATGTATTCATGCTTCCTCATTTAGCAATGGGATCAAAACAAATTCCATGTTTGGGGTCTGAACAAAAATTATCTTAAGATGTTCTTCAACTTAATATCTGAGGGTGGGATTAATTTCAGCAAATTTTAGGTGCCTAGAGTTCTCACATCTACATCTAAGATAGTCATCTGGGCTCCTTTAATATCACTTATCTCATCATAAATGTTACTGTTCAAAGTAATTTGTCCCCTGGGATTCCCTATTCCCTCCTACCAACGCTATGTAGGTGACCAGCTCTGATCAGGTGTCCACAGCAGAGACAGTGACAAGGTAGGCTAGAGGAATTGATCACTGAAAGACTGCAATCAAAAACTTAGCTTTGTGCAACTGGAGATTTGCAGGGGACAGAGGGCTGTTACAGTTAATGACTATCACTTTCTTTCACTTGCCTACCTTTAATAATAGCAGTTATATGTTAACTATGTCCCAGATAACAGCCTGTCAAGTCCCATTTACACTTCGTTGAGGAAAAAAAACCAACTGAATTTAATTTGCAAGGGAGCTGGACCTGAGCCATAACCCATGCTCTAAGTGAACCTAAAAGAGGAAAATGTTAAGAGAAGTCTGGAACTGTTGTTTTAAATAAACATAGGAGTGGGAATCAGACCTGTTGCTTACCCTCAGCTTCACTAGTTAGACATTTAGGCTATTCTGTTTCCCTCTCCTTCTGCTTGTTTTTTCGCTTTTGAAAGGACAAAAATGAAAATTCTCTAGCTATTTGTGAAGTAGGAGGGAACCTATATCTTGACAACTAATATCACTTTAGGAAACTTTTACTGTAGGTATTACTAAATGCTAAACCTAAGGTTAGACACTCCCAACGCTCCCCACAGTAAACAAGTAAAATCTATACTTTTTATCTTTGAAAATGTGACTCACTTGCTTCAGCAGTGAGATGCAGTCCCGTACTTCATACGACTCAGCTGGAGCCCAGTCTGAAACATAAGTAGAACATCCTGTCTGGCTGAGAGATGCATAAACACTGCTTACTGAATGGGATTTAATCTAATGTTGATCTTCATGCAGTTGGTGATACCATATGTTTTTGTGTTTTAATGGTTATCCTGTTTATCTCATCTTTCTGACTTAAGGCCAAATCCTTCTGTTGAATAGGTGCATTATTAATCCTAGCTGAAAATTAAATAACAAAAAGGCTTAATCATTAAAAGCATGCGTTAGCGTAAGTGGTCACATAATTTTGTGTTAGCCTTATGTCCTGTCTTGGGTTTACATCTATTGTACCGCTTGTTGCAAACTTACGAGAAAGTTAGATATTTTACTAAAGAACTTTTTTTTTTTTTCAGGAGGATGTAGGCATACCCTTTTTCATTGATTACAGTACAAATTCTAATCAAATCAACAGAAAAAGGAAGAATTAAACTCTCTGAACATCTGCTCTTCAAGCTTGGCATCCTAATCACTTTACCTTTGCAGAAAACTACATATTCTGAAATGCTCTACAAATAAAATTATTTATGCAAAAAGCTGTCTTGGTGTGTCACTAACAGCATACTTCAACTATACAGGTAAACTTTTTTAAAGTAGTTGGCAACTGAAACATTCCTTATGGTCAAAGAAAACACTGCATGTGAGGACTACTGAAGTATTGGTCTATTTTCAATAGCTTGTGAGAAAGCGAGTGAATATTTAATAGGGAGCTGGCCAGAACTTCAGATAGGGTTGCAGAAGATGCCATTTCCTGGTCTGTGGCTTTTGAAAGCCCACAAATGACAGGGCAAATTCCTCCTTTAGCACTGGCATTTTATATATTTTATATATATAGGCATAATATAAGTACCACCATACCACAAGCATTATGTCTTGCATGCAAAATTGCTGTTAGTTTGTTTTATCTGCTGTAGGGTATTAAATAAAACATGTCAAATAAGTAAATTACTATAAACAGGAACAAATCTTAGACAAAACCAAGGTGTTTCTCACATCACGTTTCTCAGCTTATCCATTCCCTGTTGTTTTTTTCACTTTCCTCTCTGTTTTGGTGTTGTTGTTTTTTCCTTGCTCATAACAACAATTTAGCTGAAATAGATACAGTTACCTGTATACAAGTCTGTAATCTCTTTATTCTCACTATCATTATGGCAATTCTCTCATGTCTGTCTTCCTTCTTTTTCCCTTTATTTTTAACTATTTTTCTTGTGATCATCCAGGGCTCAAATAACAGACCCACAAGGTGGCTTTCCTTTTACATATCTTTCCAGATTTAGTATTTTTTTTATTGCAAATAGTCTTTTTTTTTAATTCTTCAGTAGCAAGATTTTAAATGCCAGTGCTTTTATTGTGAATTATTTGGGTTACAAAAACTTCAGAAATCAAACTGAAGTCAAACCTGCCCGTATCTGTTTGCAAAGTACATTTTCGACAAAAGGTGGGGATGGAAAATTATCTGACTATGAAGAGTGAGCCTTTATTGTTCTTGCTCTTGGAAACTACCAGGGAAATAGCTGAGATCTCAAGAGACCTCTCTTGAAAGGGAAGAGACTTAGTTCTTGACAGGAGCAGGGTGTACCAAAGAGCACGGAGGTACAAAGTTTCCTTAGCTAGCTACTTAAGGCCTGTAAAGGAAGGTGCCATGTGCCCTAATTTTTTGATAATATAAACTTTTTTTTTTTTTTTCAGATTAGGTAAATAGCAATAGGACAGTAAGGTACAGAACATTGAAGGAACATGCAGAATGGTTATAGCCATCAAATTTATAAAAATTGTATGTACTGAAGAATCAGATTTTGTGACTCTCCATTTCCAACAATGTGAGGAGAAAGGGAAAATAGTTGTTTCATACTAATCAGGGGATAAGAAACACTTAACAACTGGAAAATAGAATCTATTTTAAAAAATGCCCAGAAGTAGAAGTTGCACACAATATGTTCACAATGTTTTTTTTCTAAAAAAACACATCCTTCATCTTAAAAAGTGGGGGGAGTCATTACAGTGTTTATAGGAAACAGGGAAATGAAATTGCAGTACATAAATATTATATTGAAAAACATGCGGAAAAGGAATTAGTCTTGTGCTTAACTGAACACTGTCCAAAACAGAAAAAATACATGGTTCTTCCCTCAAGCTGATTTGACTATCTATCGTACAGTTCATAGCTCCCCATTCAGGAAGGTAGTTGAAGTAATCTGAGGATTCTAACTATTAGAAACATATTTAAGTGCTTGCAGAACTGGGCCCGTTCTGGTCAGTCATATTAAGATCCAATCTTGGATTTTGCCCTTGTTTATTCCTATGCAACCGAAAGTTTAATTAAGTTAATCATTGCTGGCAAATGTAATGAAGATTGAATCTGGTTCCAAAAAAGGTTCTCTCTGTCATAACTGTTCAAAAACGTTATATTGTGGTGGGTGAAGACTGATTTATTGTAAGAAAGCTCAATAGATTTAGACAACAGCCTCTGGACAAAGACTTGCTGGAGAATGTGAAGTGTTAACTGTTGTGTGTTAAATTGCTCACAGAATATTCTGAGCATATTTAAGTTTATGATAGGCTTGGGATTTTTCATAAGCATTAAAACTTGTTCCTTGGGGAGAACAGATGTGTTTTTCAATGGTCGGCCAAAAGTTCTTGCTTTACTTTGACGATTATTATGTATTTCATACAGCTATATTGTGTTTTGCTATGGGCTTTTATTTTTTCCGTATTCTACTGCTGTTGTATGTGTAGTATTTCTGTGTTTAACTTAGATGGGCATGGGTAACAATGTAGTATGCAGCAAGATTAGTGCATCTATAAAATGCACTTCATTATTATCACAAATGTATCTGTAAACCTTCTTTAAAAATTAACTTATTTTAAAACAAATTAGAGGACACTAAACATGCAAAATTAAAAATCCGAAGGTCAATTCTAAAAGCCAGGCTGACACCCATTCAATGTGCATTATTACACAGGCTTTCATTACGTCATTATATAGTTTTCTTTCTTTAGCTACTACTTTTCATGTGGAGAGTGACTGAGTCATTTGTGCTGGACAAGGCATGGTCTTAAGAATCTGCTTTTCTTTGGACTAAGTTTTGTTTCTCCATGTGGCCACTGGTAGGTAGGAGGGAGAAGGTTATTCAGGGTCAAAAAAGGAGGAAGAGGCTTTAACAGGCAGGCAAGGGAGTTGGATGGTGCAACTGACACAGCAGTAGCAGCCTGGGTTCTGAGGGAAGGAATGGGGATGGTTTACTAATACAAGCGCCCTTCAGGCCTCATGGGGAAGGAGGCAGTATCCAGATTTCATCTGCTGATTTTCTTTCAAAGAAGCTCCTCTTCCTCATCAGGCCCAAACTGCTTAAAACATAAGTAGCTGCCAAACACAGGAACAGATGTGCAGTTGAGAGTTTGGAAGTAAGATCACCAGTCAAAAAGCTTGTCATTTAACACTCCTGACCTCAGCTTTCCCTATCCTTGCACTTTGCTGGTGGTGGGGAGGAAAGGTCAAGAGTTGATGACTCTGTGCAAGTGGGAAACATTTTATGAGCTGTGCAAGTGTGGTATTTTCTCTTCGTTAAAAAATATAAAATAAGTAAGACAACCGGGGAGAAACGGCATCACCACGCTCACCCCTGGCAAAGCGCTAAGGGTGGCCCGAGGGGAGGTGGAGAGCTGTCCCGGAGAGCAGCTCCCTGAGGACGGCGGATGCCCCGAGGGCCCTGGAGCGGGGTGGCTCCGTACTGGGGCTGACAGCCCAGACCCTGGGGAGGGAGAGTGGGCGATGAAGAGCTCCCGGAGGCCGGCGAGTGCCGGGAAGGGCCGAGCAACNCCGAGAAGCGGCCGTAAGGGGAGAGCAACGGCTGTCAAGGGGCGGGGCGGGGGGGGTGGTGGTGTGAGAGGAGCCGCGGGGCCGCGCCCCTCCCTTACCGTTTTGGGGTGTTTTTTCTTCACTTGGTGGTTGTTAGCGAACCGCCGCGGAGGGAGATTCAAGCCTTCTCCCTCCGTCCGCGGGCAGCCGCAGCAGGACACCGGCCGGGTGTGACTGCCCGGCCTCACGGGGAACGGCCGCGGCCCGGGAGCGGGGCCAGGGGGCTTGTTTACCGCTCTCCGCCGTCCCCGCCGCGGGCAGCGCGCGCTACCTGTGTCAGGAGACCCGAGGCTCCTGCCTTCCCGCCCAGCGCGAGCGGCGGACGTTAACTGTTGCCTTCCAGCTGCGCGACGACAACCCCC
>VYZM01015736.1:0-24226 GCA_013398915.1 Dromas ardeola | reverse complement strand
CGCCGGAGGCCCCCGGCAGCGCGGCGGCCGAGCCCCCCGAGGGCGGCTGGGGCTGGGTGGTGATGCTGGCCGCCATGTGGTGCAACGGCGCCGTCTTCGGCATCCAGAACTCGTGTGGGGTCCTCTTCGTCTCCATGCTCCAGCTCTTCGGCGGCGGCGAGGACGACAAGCAGCTGACGTTCAAAACAGGTGAGGGGTGGCGAGGGAAAGGGGGTCGGGGGTGGCTTCCAGCCCCGTCCCGCCTCGGGCCTTCCCCGCCCGGTTGTCAGTGTCCGAGACCCCCCTCGGGGCGGGCTGGAGGGCAGGGCAGGAGCCTGCCCCGCCGCCAACACGTGGGGCTGGGCTGAGGGACTCGGAAATTGTCCTTTCATCGAGGCGAAGAGAAGATCCTCTCTCCTCCCTGTGGGGGTCTGCGCTCGCAGCCGTGCCCCAGAGGCAGGGCTTGGGGTAGCAAGCTCCTGGGACATCGGCGGCAGAAGCAGGTGTACTCCGACTCCTTCCACAGCAGTATTTTTAGGCATCAGTCATAGTGCATTATGGGGAAAAAGGCGTACTCCCGGTCCTAGAAAGTTTTATTTACCCGCCCTCGTTAGCCTAATGATTAGTCTAAATGATTAATTAACAGTGGGGTATAGCAGCTTTCAAGATATATCAAGAATGGGCTTAACAGTTCCCAAAACCAGCATTTTGATGTGCAGATTTACTGCTGTAACCAATATCCCAAAACTCACCGGTAAAGTTAATGATGTTTACTAAACTATAAAGACATAACAGTACTATCACAATCAAATCTCCACCGTGCCATTACTAATTTAAATCATTCTAGGCACACCAATATTAAGTAATTCAAAGGTGAGCATATATTCTATTTTATTTCATGTAAGTTCTCTTTGAAAAGTGTCTTGTGCTTTGACACAGTTGAGGAAATGCAGGAATAACAACTTGTAATAACAATTTTTAATAACAACGAATTAATAATTATAATAATTATAGTAAATAATAGTAAAGTTGGTTATTTAAAATGTAGCTTATATATTAAAATGAAATACTAAAAAACCCAAACATTGTCTTTTATGGTTTTGTTCCTCACTAAAAAGGGGTGTTCTAGCTACATAGCCCTGCAGAGGTTTAAGCATTCTAGGAAACTTTCTCAGTACAGATTTGTGTTACAGACCGTTAAAAGAGTTTCGAAATTTATGTCTTCCTTAACATCAGGATAAGTGGGCCTAAATTTGAGATGTAAGAGACAAAGAAGCTACTATTTCTCCCCTCACTTAATAACAATATTTTTGTCTGAAGTAGAAACACTAGGGCAGGTGTTTAGACTGAAGTAAGAATGCTGGAAAGCTGTGGTGGAATGTTAAGCAATGTGCTCTCCAGCGTTTGAACTGTTTGTGGTAGTGTACAATGTGTGTTGCTCAGTGTTCTTGAGCTAGAAAGATGGGAAGCTATGTATGTCTACACATCAGGTGTGGCAGTGCCTGCTTCCCAGAAGGGAAATGCACATCCAGAAGTATGTGCCAAGGCTCCTTAGCCTGTGTCGGAGAAGAATGAGGTTGTTCAGAGGAGGTGCTGTGAACATTCGCATACTGATCTGGGAGCTGGCAGCCAGTCAGAAATGCAGAAACGCAAGTGTGGTTGATACTCTGTTCCTGGTACAGAGGTGTAATTGCCTTTTCAGGGATCTGGTTCTCTAGTAATGATCTCTCAAACTAGTCTTCTTGTACTTAAAAAAAAAATATATATATATATATGTAAATTGACTTTTAGGTAATAGAGCAGTAGTCAAAATAATCAACAAGAGGAGGATTGAAATTATTATCTCTCTACTTCCAGAAGAGTAGTTGCACCACTGGTGTTTAAGCGAGGTGAGATTGCGGGTGTGCTCCACCCATGTTTTTGAAAATTTGCCCAACTGCAGAAAGGAGTGGGGGAAAAAAATGGAACCTGGCTTTAGAGCCTAGTTGTTTTGCATCCTGCTTAGAAGAGCAGGAAAAGTTCTGAGTCCTGGATGTGGATAGCACCTCCTGCATCACTTTTTTCTTTTTTATTTTATTTAAAAAGAAGAGCTACAGCTGCGTTTTGTTTTGCTGTCCGGTGCGCTCTGGTTTGGGTAATGCAGAAGACACTCATTTTGCTTTTTTAAATCCACATGGGTTTAAGTTGGAGGAAATAGCATGAGATGGCTGCATTGACTTAGATGACTTGTGTGGATGTGAAGGAGGAGGAGGACTGCAAATACAAAAGTGCCTCCTGTAAATAGCAGAACAGCAGACAAAAAGTTGTCCTTCCTTTTAATACCTGAAAGTACCCTAATGAGTCTGGGCCACCATAAAGGCGAAGCAGCAGCTGTCAAACAGGACTTTCTTTTCTTAATGTTGAACTTCATCGCCTAGAAACTATTTGTGTGCTATTTTTTTATCTTGTTGAAGGTAAGACCAAGAGTGAACTGAACCAAACAAATTTTGATGCAATATTGCCATGAAGAGGAGCTATGATCAGAAATGGCAAATTGCACTTAGCATAGCTCTTACTGAATGCTGAATGATTAGCTGGCATGCTGTAGAAATAAAAAGAATGACTAATGTGATAAAGTCAGTACGTTTTTAGCATTAGAGAAAACCCTAGCCTGATCATTCTCATGGTATTGATTATAGTACTTAATCTAGGTAGTGTCTTGTGGTCAGACTGATAGCATGTCAAAACTGACAGCGGAAACTGAGTTTAAGTCATGTTTAATGAATTTGAAAACTGGGATTTGTAATGAAAGTTTTCTTGCTGTGTGGTTTTGCCTTGGAATACAAAGTTAAATATTCTAATCCGCCTGAAAAAATTATTTCTTTAAAATCTGAAATGTTGATTTTTTGAGGCATGAATATGCCGGATAATCTTTCCTGGGACCCCAGGTGTCTGTGGAATCTTGTAGTTGATCCAGAGTGCCACAGAATTCAACTTCTTTTAATTACAAGATTATTTAGCTGTTGCCAGAAACATATCTGTTGCCAGAGGTTTTTGTGTGCCTGCTCTTTTGGGACCAGACAGTAGTTTTCTCTTGCTTGGTGTTTTCCTCAAAAAGAGGAATTAAGTAGACTATAGTATGTGCTATTTTTGTTATCTCTTAAAAACATTTTGTAATCTCTTAATAATGGATGCCTATCTCCATGTAAGGCAAAATGGGAGGGAATTAAGTAATCATAGCATGTGCTATTTTTGTTATTTTTAGTAGATGGATGGGTATTTATTGGTATGAAAGGCAAAATGGGAGGAGGCAGAAGGGAGTCAAGAAGTGACTCTGTCTTGCAGATAAGGAGTGGAAGGAACCAAAAGTACAGGAAACCAGCAGGGCTGCCTCTGAAATGCAGCTTCAGCTCTGGATAAATAACATGAATAACTCTAACTAATATTCTTGCAGGATTTAGGAGCGTTAATGGAAAAACTTGTGCTGTGAGTTATAGAGGATTCACAAATTTCTTCAAGGGGCATCTAATAATTCATATTTTAATGAAAAATCTTGAACAAAACTAGTAGACAATATTTTGGTATTCATATTGGTAAAAAGCTTGTTTCTTTGTTTATGTGGAGCACTATATAAGCATTTCCATTGTTTCCTTGTGTAGCTGTTGGTTTTTTTTTGTTTTGTTCAAAAGCTAATTGATGCACAACTACAGAAGAGGAAAAGCCCCCAACATAAGTATAAAACTTCTAGAAAGATGTGCCTGAAGTCTCAGGAAACTATGCCGTTCATTGTTTATAGTTCATTGTGTTTGAGGAACAAGTTGAGTGGAAAAAACACAATGGCAGTGAAATATGGGAGGCTCTCAGTCCTTGAAAACAGGGCAGACCTTGTAGGCCTCTAGCATTCAAAGGCAAGTATAGTCTGATCGTCCTTGAAGGGAAAGGATTGGGCCCCGGGGCCAGTCCTGATTCTGGTAGGAGGAGCGCTAGGTTCCTCTCCCTGTTGGCATGGGCGCAGAGGGAAACGGAGCACTGAGCCAGCCCCTGTGTTATCGTGGTTAGAGATCTGATGTGTGAGTCCCATCTAGTCCTGTGTTGTGCTCTCGTGATGGATGCCTCTACTATATAGGTTTTTGTGTGTGTATGTACACATACCTATTTTCAAAAGGTAAATAAATACTAAGATACTAGTGGCAACAGAAGGAAAAAACCCTGTGTTTTATTTTAAGCTAGTAGAACTAGTATTTTTATCTACCTTTTTAATTACTCCTCTTTCTGTGATTTCCAATGCGGGTTCTGTAACACCACTGGATTATTCTCTGTATGTTTGTTCATCATCACTTGTACAAATAGCCCTGCACAGTGAGTATATACTGTTATTACTGTCTGCATCCTCATGCTTGTTTTGTGTTAGGAAGTGTTAATAGAAGACAGTGCATCAGCTGGCCTGAACTGGTTATCCTTGTGCTTGTATGTGTCTACCTTGGTTTCACTTTATAAGGTGCAGCCTTTGGTGATGTATCTGGATATCAGAATGATTGGTAGTTCATTGAGCTGGCTTAACACAGTCAGCATCACTTTGAGCTGGATTGCTGTGGGTCTGATAGGGCAGGGAGGAGAATTCTGCCTTTGCTGTCGAATCCAGGCCATAGTTCAGATACTGTGAAAATGATGTTGGATGACTAGGGATCTACAAGTGCTAAAAACAAGAGAACCACTACCCTATATGGTAACTTAATTTTGCCAAGCAGGGCTGTCTCTTTAATTTAACAGGACAGTTTGAAGTTGAAGGCTTTCCTTTACACTTTCCTTGGCTCTTTTGTTATCTTCCTGAGCTTTGCTTTAGAGATAAAACCACCATCAGCAGTTTTGTTATCATTCAAGACCTTGTTCTCTAACTGTCCTTCAGAACCACACTTTCATCTCTATTTCTATGGGATGTGGTTTCCAGTAAATTGTGAAGTTTGGCAAGCTGGAACTATGTCTCATGGCTTATGAGAGAGCAGTTGACTACTTTTTTTCTCTTTCTTTTTTAAGAAGAAATAAATCAAATTTGAAACATAGAAGTTATCAGAGCACACAACTGTACTTTGTGTGAGGTACAAGAAAGCACACTACTGTGTAACAGTTTGGTTGGTAAGGATTACATTGCAATGAAGGATGTAGTTCCACAAAAAGTTGGACCAATGGATATTGGTGCTGCTGTAGTCTGCCTTCTTTCCCATGTTTGTGTGGCCATTGAAACCAGTGCAGGGAACCAGCAACAGGAGCAGATTGGCTGAAAACTAACCTGATGTAAAAGTAACGATTCATTTTATTTGGCTGCAGTCATATTTTTGTATTTAGACCTGGCTTTGTGATTATAAATATGTAATTACATATAAATATGTAAATGAAGACTCTGGAGTAGTTGAAATTATAACTGGGTCAAACTGGAAAGTTGAGGGTAGTAGTGTGCTGTCTCTCTTTAGGACAAAATAGTTAACAGCACTACTGTTTATGCATACCCACATGCACATGTATCTTTATGCCTCCAGCTCTGGAGCATTTATCTTGTACTCTTGATAACTGATTAGCCTTGTGCTAAATTGTCGTCTTGTGTTCTTTGTCTTGTTGGAATTCACATTGGTTAGATCTCTTCCTGTTCCAACTGTGGATTAACTTGCAACAAGTTGCTTAATTAGGGAGAATAATCTTCCTAATGTGTCTGAAAGCTAGTTAGCAGTTTATTTTTGTGGGGTTCTTTAGAGGCAGTACTTTAATTTCACAGGGATGAAACATCCTTATAAAATTCTAAAGATGGCTGGCTATTGCCACCACTCTGCCTCAAATGCCCGTGCCTTGAGTTAATGTGCTTTTGTGTGCTGCCTTTCAGACAAAACCGAATCCTCTAAAAATCTCCTTCAACCAAACCCAGCTAAACCCAAAGTTTTTGCTGTACTGCGTTCAAGAGGTGAAAAGTTGAATGAAAGCAAAATGTTACTGAATATCCTATAGAGTAATTTGCTTGTAGTGAAACCTTATCAGTAAAGATGAAGTTCTCTTAAAGCTATTACATTGTTACAACACTAAAAAGCTAAATGTAGTTTAGTGCCTGCCTGTAGCTATGCTAATCTAGCTACATGCACGAAAGTAATGAGGGTTCTTAAACATGATGTTAAAATAGTTTAAAACATCTTTTAAAAAAATGGAAAGTGTTAAAATGAGACTTCATTTTGGCTTATTTTTTATTCATAAGAGAAATGGCTTGTTTGATGGTTCCTAAGATAGTGTTAAAACTGACTGTTTTCCAGTCAAAACTGACTGTTTTCCAGTCTTATCCTTAAATGACAATTTCTAAAGGGTGTCTGTAAAATCTTTGTATTGAGTGCTCTCATTTCCAATCCAAATAAGCAGCACTGTCATGTGGTTAGACTGTTCTGCAGATGGATGTAGACTCAAACTTAGTTTGATTTCCAAGCAGCAGATAGCTTGCTGCTCGCAGAAAAAGAGGCTTAGGACTGGTCTGTGTGTATTCTCATGCATCTGTCTCCTCCTGTCTTTTCCTTGTATAAATCTTTGCAGTCTTAACAGTTTTGTTCCATGTGGAATACTTCGTATTCTCAGTTAATGCTGCTACTTTGTCATTGTCTCTGATGCTTCTATAACCTTCTGTAATATGGAGAAGAAAGGTACTGTGTGCCATATTCCAAATGACACACTGCTGGTTTATGGCATGACATGATGTACTATGATGACATTCTACTATCTAGTTTGCATTATTTACATAACTTAATGTTTTTCTTGCTGATTTTCATTAGTACCTGCATTGAGTGGAATATAGTTGACTTTGAAGTTTTCCGGTGTGCATTGCTACTTATTTTTCAACTTTGTTTTGTTTAATTGGTCCTTGTAGTCTTCAATGTCATCTTATTAATCCATTTTGGCTACTGTTCCTTGAGGTTCCTCAAATCCCTTCCTGATTTTTGAGTTAGCCCAAATAACTGCTGTCTAAAGAGGAAGTTAGCAAAATGTATATGTCTATTAATAGACCATCTTCTCAGACTTAGCAAGATATACTGGTGCTTAGTGCTGTTTGCCTATCCATAAAGATGATTTCATCTTTTAACTTAGTCTGCTTTACCTCCAGAAACTCAAAGTTTCCTGATAATATTGTGTGTCTCTCTTCTCATGATTTGATTTCTTTAGCCCTTTGAGAGGAGTGTTGTTAAGGGCCAACTGGGAGTTTAAATGTTATTGGTCTCTCTTATTTTTATTCAGTTACTAGTTTTGCATGAAGAAATGTAGTAGACTGTTCTCAAACTATTATAGCATAATTTGTCTATTTATTCTTTTAGCCAGTTTGAGTTAATTCACTAATTACAGATAATAACAAAATGGCCAAGACTGTAGCCTCTCTGCTTAGAGCAACGTCTACTAGAGCAGGCTGCTGAGGACCTTGCCCAGTTGTGTTTTGACTGTCTCCAAGGATGGAGACTCTGCAACCTCTGTGAGTGACCACTGCAAGTGTTTGGCCACCCTCACGATAAAAAAGATTTTTCTTGCATTTAAATGGAATTTCCTGTAATTCAATTTGTTCCTATTGCTTCTTGTCCTTTCACTGAATATCACTGAGAAGAGTTTGGCTCAGCCTTTTTTTTTTTTTTTTTTTTTTTTTTTATATTTTTTTCTNNNCCCCCAGCCTTTTCTTCGTGAGCCTAACCAACACCACTGCTTTCAGCCTCTCATCATAGTCAGATGGTCCAATTCCTTGATCATCTTTGCCGCCCTTTGCTGGATTCACAGTAATAAGCAGACTACCTGCTCCTCCTTCAGCATAGTTGAGGGTTCAGACTCTTGAAGCTTCAGGGTCTTGGAGAAGATCAAGTGAATCTGTTTCTTGCCATCTCCAATGCTATGCAGTGTGCTGCCCTCCTCCTACACTTCATTCACTTGGTAACACATACACTCTACCAGCACACACCTCCTGCAGGCAAGTAGCTTGGCTCCTGCTGCCTCAGTGATGCATCATCTCTCAGGAGCGCTGTCTGGGTTGGAACTTGTAGTGTGACAGGGACAGTTGCTCTGCTGGGGTGGAGCTGGGGTCTGTGCCCTGTGGCACCACCACTGCTGAGCAAGTGTTTGCTCTTCTGAGAAGGGCTGCTGGCCCTCTTTAATATGCTCTGCTGTTGGCTAGCTGCTGTGCAAACTGCTGTGTCTGGCTGCTTTGGCTGTGCTGTTGGAGCTGTGCTCTAGGTCAGCCCTTTTCATAATGAAGGGTTCAATGGTCATATGAAATATAGTGTTTTCTAAATTTTATATAGACATTATTCACTATTTGAAGAGCCATGTGCAGATAATCTTAACTGAGGAACTGAGTGTCAGTTCAAGTTTAGCTGTAGAATTGTTATACTTTTGGAAACTAGCCTAATCTTTATTTCAATTCCTCATTTCTAGATTTCTGGATTAGTTTACTAATACTTATGAAACACTTGGAAATTGCTATAAGTATTTGATCAGTCACATGAAAGCATCTTTAGTTTGCTAAATATCAAGAGTTCGAATTACAAAATTTTCTTAATATTTTCTACCCTTTTAAACAAAATATGTGTGTAAAAAAAAAAAAAACAACACAAAAACAAAAACAACACACTACAAAACAACAAAAAAAACAAAAAACAACCAAGCAAACAATTCTTCAGTTTAGTTTTCAGAAATACCTATATAAATCTTAGTCTGATTTTAAGACAATTTTTTCCAAATGTTTATGTAATGTAACACCAACATAAAGAGAAGGGTTTGTTGGTCTGAATTATGAATAAAAACTTTTAGTAGAATCCTACACCTCAAAGACTGTGTTTTTAAATTAGAGGAATATTCATAAAATTCTAACTTACATTGCTGTGTGTTGCTAAGGAAAACAAGGATTTTCAATAAACATTGATCTATAATGCTTAGCAAGTAATTGCCCAATTTGAAATTGCTTCTGCTTCATGAACTACAAGGAAGGAGATGTACTCATTAATTGCATCCAAGCTAATGTAGCACTGATAATATAACTGCTTTATTTTACAATACTCATTATGGCAGAAGGAATAATATAGGTTCTTTCATATATCTTCCACAATTTTTTTAATCTTTTGTTTTGTGAACACACACAGTTAATGCAGCCTTAGTCTGCTGCAGTTTAACCTTCAGCAAATATGTACTGAAAGGATAATTCTATGAGGAAAACATTCCCTTGTGATCTTACATTATCTGTTTTACTTCCAGAAATCTAATTTATTACAATAATAGCAGCTCTGTTTTATATCCTGCTGTTAATTTTCATGGGAACTGGATAGGAATGACTTTTTGTAATAGCTAAGTTAGAGTAGCAGCCCTTTAGCAAGGATGGGACCAATTTAAAAAACATCAGTGTTAGTTCCCACACACAGGAAGGGATTAGTGGGATGTTGAGCCCAGCTTCTTGCTGTTATCAGCAGCATATCTATAATCCGATGGAACGTGATCTCCCTTAGGTGGTGGTTGTATTTGGACTGCAAGTTGTAAACCAGATTTCTTGTTGCCTTTTTACTATAATAAGCAGAAGTAGTGAATTCTTTGGCTACCTGTCTTCTGCAGTGTGCTTTGTTCAGTAGAGCTGTACTTTATGTATGTGTTCAGAGTACATCAGAATAGTTTTTCCTCTTGCATTTTTTAAGAACATATATATGAGGAGTAATAAGTGATTTAAAACATGCTAGCTATTAATTTAATTCCCTTAATCTTTAACTGTTGTCCTCATGCAAATGACTTGTGAAATGGGCAATAAGGATTGTCTTCTGGCTCACGCCCTAGGTTTTAGCCATTTTTTCAAGATGCTTCAATAATAAGGTTCCAAATAGAAAATGCATTGGGTAAGTACCCCAAAAATCTTTCTAGTTCATGGTAAAAAAAAGTATGTTGATACCATAGTTGACAGATTTCTTAAAATATTTAGTAATTTTATCTCTATTTTATCAATGCTGTAACTCTTAGCAAAGACAAAACACTATGGTAGAATGTCCTAAATAAATTGTCATCTTCAGGCTTTCTGCTTCTGCAGTCTAGAAGGAATGAACAGTCCTTTCTTTTGGAATAAAACACAGCTATGATAGTTGCAAGTTTAGGAGTAGTGTTCTTGTGTAGAAGGTAAGAAAGCTGCTCTTTTGCAAAAGAAAAAAAAAATACTTTTACAACACCGAAAAGAGATTGCTGTAATTAGAGAAGTCCTAGTTTGGGCTCTTAGTGTATTGCATTGAATGCCTAAGAATGAAAGAATTCAAGAAGAACAGAGAATGTTAGTATTCATTAAAAAGTGATCCTTAGTGAGTGTTGAGGTGGGCCATATCTTTAGAGGCTTCTGTCTGTGCTGTCTCTGGTATTGGCACTCCAGAGCCCCCTGTTGTCCTTGAACTGACTGTTGTGACTGTCCTGTTTATTTTCTATATCCAGGCATGCACTATCCAGATGTCTCTTAGGAGTGTCTTAATTTCCTCTAGACTACAGTCTGGGTGGCAGCTAAGCAGTACACAGAAGGAATAGCTGAAGAACAAGGACATTGGTGTAAAATAGAAACCAATTTGTTGTGCCCAAGGAGACCTGTATCTCCTATCGAAAGAATCAGAAGTACTGGGTGTTCTTGGGCCACACAGCCAGGGCTTACTTGGACAGTAAACTGATTCTGTGTTATAATTAAACGTGATGAAGAACGTGCTGGGATTGGAATAATCTCAATGGGTTACATAGGTGAGAGTGAAAGCCTACTTATTGTCAATTTGCACCATGTTTGGTGTATGCTATAGTAGTTTGAGTGGTTTGAACTGGTTGACATCAGCTGCTATATAACGCTGCTTATTTTTTTTTGAGAGGAAAGGTGTGCTAATGGCCCTTTACCTAAAGATACTATTAACCTCAAAGCAAGTGGGATTGAAACCGAGAACCTGAACTATGGTGCATATTTTGGACCTGTGTTAGTGTATGTGTTATGGTTCAGAGTAACAGCCTTCTCAGAAAGTCAATGTAGTGTTGCTAGATAATATTTTTTAAAATCTTGCGTACAATTTATATGATGACTTTTGGGTTCTCCTTGAATTCATTTGTGAAAATACTGCTTGTGGCTCCTTGAGTTCATTGGTTTAAGTTGTCATGTGTGTGACAAAACTGAAAGTATGTACTTTAAAGAAAGCCTTTATGGCTTTGTCATATAAAAGTGAATTTGAAATTGCCCCTTTTTTCCTTTATACCTTCAAGTCATTTCCTACCTTTGAAATATTTGTGTAGCTTAGGCTCTTCAAAACCCAACATTGCGTTCCAAACTTGAAAGAAATTAGAACTCTCAATTTATAATTTCTGACACACTGCTAGGTGCAGGCAGTGATCTAGAAAATTAAATCAACACTAGGAAGTTTTCTGGAAGCTTAAATAAAATGTGCAAGCTTGAGATGCATTTTCTAATCCTATCAGAGTAACCCCATTTTTTACAAATTGAAGCATGGAGCATAAACAGCTTTTTACACCTCTGTACATATCAAAGTCTTTTGTTCATAGTGCAGCAGTTCAATGAACATTTAGTTTCATGCAGTGAAATCACTGACCCCTGAAGGTGTCTGTGGGGGAATGGGGACAGAACTGGGTAGCTTAGTGGGAAGGCTGAAGTAGAACTGCACAAAATAGGTATGGACAATGTTGTTCTCTGTATGCACAGTCAGAAGTTTGGTCAGCTCTGGTGTTCTGGATTTTTATTGTCTTTTTTTCTAATGTTAGGCAAAGAAACTATTATGTTGTGTGCAACTCATGCTACCTAAGAATTGTAAAACTGATCTGCATATGTAAGTATTTTCAAGAAATGTGACAAAATGCTTTTGTAAGCTTCTAATTTCAAATAGTGTTAATCCTGAAATGAACACTCTTCAGCGCATTTGTTTTCCAGACAGTGTTAATCTCTTGTACATGTGTTGTAATACATTTAATTTACTATTAATGTATGTTATATGATACAACTTCAGACTCTACATCAAAGTCTATGACAAAACAACTGTATACTGTATTTTTTTTTAGCTGAACATGTTATTTCAGCAATTGGTCAAAATATTTTAAAATAATTTAACTGTATTTACTAAGGATAATTGTATTGGGAAAATACAGGTAGGGACAGGCATATACCCTACAAACCAGTCTGATGCTTGTTCTTTGGGATACAGTCATGGCTGCCTCTGAGCAACGGAGATTTCTTTCCTGTCCTGTGAGGTATCCCACTTACCAGTCTTCTAGGTGTGTATTTTCCTGATCAGGGTAGGTAAGTGTAATGCTATAAACAGTAAATTTAAAAGCTAGGTGAAAAATTGTATTGTATCTTTAAGACTGCCCATAAAAGCCCATAAACCCTCCAACTAGAGGAGGGGAAGAGGTTGCCCTCTAACAACCACTGTATCTTATATATACCTTGTCTATTTCCTAACAAGCTATAGACCTCACTCCCTACTACTTTTTTTTTTTTTTTTTTAAGCAAAGGCAGTGCATCTGCTATGTAACACAGGGTCCTCCATCAGTTTATAAGCTCTACCTTTTCTTAACTTCAAATTTCCTGATAGAATAATCACAAGAGCCATAAACTAATTGTTTTTCTCACAGGATCCCCGTGCTGTTATCACCAGAACTACCCCCTGTCTCTGTGCACAACTCAGAGCTTGGGAGTGTGATTAATTAGTTTTAAGGTAGTCTTTCCACTAACTGTGAAACTGTGTAATTAATAAAATTCTTCATTTTCTTGAATAAGTGCCTGTAGTGGCCAACCTTTTAGTGAAGTGTTAAGTGTAGCTTTGTATAATAGAAAGACATTGATTGAGGAATGAGATTAAGGGTTTGTGATCAGAGGAGTGCGTGGATCTTTGGTGGGAACCTAAGAGGAGGTTAGAGAATGGTTTAGCAGCATTTACACAAAGGCAGTTGAAATTAGGGGAATTCGGGACTGGCGCAAATGCAGAGGAAGGAAGAAGGATCATCCACCAGTTGTTAGGGCTGGCGAAGAAGTGATCAGAGGTAAAAATCAATCTGCTCATTTTAAAGGTAGGACGCGTCTTGTTAAGCCATCCTCTACTGAGAATGCTGCATCCACCCAGATCTATTTGCTTGATTATGTGAGCTCTTATCTTCCAAATTGACTTGCACTGCTCTGATTACATTTATACTTTGCCGTTAGCATTGTCATTTTTTAGTCTTTACTTTTTGTCTTTAGCTGCTTTCTCCATTTTTTTTATGAAGTCATTTCATAATTGTGAAGCCTTTTTCTACATGCAATTGGTTTAGCTTAGACAGGCACAAGTCCTTTGAAATTCTCTAAGTACTGAATTTCAGTTTAGTAAGACAAGGATATCACAAATGTTTTGTGAAGGAAAACAGTACCATAGGATTTTAGAGCTAGTCTGTTCATATGCTTGTCTCCAATTTAAGGAATATCAGTTTGGAAATATTATAGCTGCATTTTGCCCTCAGTAGTTATTTCTGGCATGTGCTAAAATCGTAAATAGGTAAACTATATATAGTAGTTCCCCTCCTTGCCTTTCTCTTTCCTGTTTTTATCTGGGTCACTATGGGACTGTTGAAGCAAATGTGAAGGTTGGAGTGGTTTGCTGTGTTCTGAAAGGCATGATATGTACTCAGGTGCAATGCAGCCTTCCTAAATGACGCCAGTGCCAATCGTTCAGTGATGCTTGGCATCACACTGGACCAGTAGCGTGCATTTTGCTTTTATTGGTGTTTTTTAGAGTCATAGAATCATAGAATGTGTTTGGTTGGAAGGGACCTTTAAAGGTCACCTAGTCTGACCCACCTGCACTAAGCAGGGACATCTTTAAGTAGATCAGGTTTCTCAGAGCCTCATCAAGCCTGGCCTTGAATGTCTCCAGGGATGGGGCCTCCACCACCTCTTTGAGCAACCTGTTCCAGTGTCAAAGAAGTGTCGTCTTTTGCCTTTCTCTGCTTGTCTGTTTTTTTGCACTGGAACGTTAGGTGACATGTGCTTTCAGCCAGTGATGCAAAATATACAAGAGTGATGTCACATCAGGAGAGAACTGGCAAGGTATAGGATCCAACTTGCAGATTAGAGTAGATAGAGATATAGTCCATAGTTTCAGTGGAATCTGGAGAGTTACTCAGCTGTCCAGATGCAGGCTTCTGCTCTAACAGTATCCGCACTTTGACATGCACAGCAGTGCATGCTAGTTAGAGATCACATTTACAAATGCAAATCTTTAGTGGTTTTATTGTCAAAGTTGTCTTCCCTTTTAAAGGTTTATCAGAGCCTGATAAGATCAGTACAGAAAACAATGCCCCATAGAAGTGTTTGATGCTCTGGTGCTTTATGTAGTTACTAATTTAGCTGTATTTGCTGAACTGTCTTCCATGCGATGTTCTATGAGCTTCAACTTCTATTTGCCCTAGAACTTAGTTCATGTGCATATGGAAAACAGGCTGATGCCAAGCTTGTGGCTAATGCTTTTGTATGATTCTGTTCCTCAGAAGGAAAGGCAAATTCATCTTGCTGTGGAATGCTTAAATTCATTTATATAGCTTTCAACAGTTAGACTGTAATGTAGGTGCTGCATTATTTTCACCTATTTCTGAATGTGAGGCAGCTTCTCCAGGCATGATTGTGGCCAGTGGTTTGTTGATGTGCAAAGTTAAGCTACAAGGAAGAAAAAAAATAATCAATGTGAATACATCAAGAAGGATGAAGTAGTTTACCAGTCAACATTGGTAGACTTCTAAAGAGTGTTCTCAGAGGTGTGATATAGTGATTGATTTTTTTTTTTTCTTTTTTACATTTTTTTGGGTTTTTTGCCTCTAACCTTTTGGTTTCCAGTTTTGATCTTGGCAGGATTACAGTGCCCTTGGCATATAGAGAGGCTAGACAGTGCCAATCAGTTATGTCCCGTCTCTGGGAGACGGAATTCATGCTGAGCCCCACATTTGGTAGGAGCTGGAAACTGAAAATTGCTTTCTCTCTGAAGCAGTGTGTTGCTTCTCTGAAAGTTGTCATGGCAGGATGTAATGCTTTGCCAAAGTATCTGGGAGATGCCAGTTGGTACCTGCCAGTCAACTATTTTTTTTTATTTTTTTTTTTTAATTTTGAAGTGTTGGCTGGGCTCATATGCTATTTGAGACTTTTGATCATGTGTTAATTATATCTCATGAAGATGACCAAAGACTTGTAGAAGTAGTCTGGAGGGTTTTTGGGAGGAAACTGTCTAATTGGCTGATTAGGATTTAGCTGGATATAGGCAAATATAAGTAGAAGCATCTGGTAATGTTTTCTTATTCTGAGGAAAATGCTTAAAACATTGTAGCAAATATAACTTGAAAGTATTTAGCTATAATATAGAACTTGTAGATACTTTTGGGTTATGCTGGTATTATGGGTTAGATAAGACAACAATTGAAAAACCAAACCTGAAAGCCTAGATATTATATATGCTGATCTCTTGATGTAAAAAGCCCTGACTATGTTCACACTGGCACTCACTTTTACATATGCTGAACATATATTATATATTAATATGTTTGTATTTTGTTTTTATCATTTATTTAACTTGAGCATTCTACTTTTTTTGTTCTGTAATGCTTTCAGTTTCTCTGAAAATAAACCAGTTGCTATGAAAATAGGCAGCATGCTATTCCAACAACCTGGTTTTGCCTTAAACAGGTGTAGGCAACTAGTGGCACTCCCGAAGTTCTGCATGCAAATCAAGGGCTGCTTCTTTTCTTAACGTTTATTTTCTGTATATGGGCAGCATTTGGAAAGGTCAGTGCTGTCCTATTAGAAGATGGCTTGAGGAGCACTTAATTTTTTTTCTTTCTGAAATTGTTCCCTCTTTCCCTTAAGTAAGAATGTTATCTAGACAACTCATCTCAAGATTTTGTGTTGTCGTTGTTGATCATCATCAGCAAGATGTAAGATCTCTGACCTCCTGTATGTATCAGCTCTCAATACTTTAGTGATGCAAATTGCCAATATGAAGTACTAGTTTCTACAGTTTCTGTAGCTAAGTTGTTTGCAACCGTTTGCTTTTCTGAGCTCTCAAACAAGAGAAGAAATGCAGGAAAATTGAATTACTCTTCTGTTATTTTACTAGTTTTACTATTATTCTTATTACATTTACTTTTACATTCCTCATATTAAATGAGGTAAAATGCTCTCCATTTTCAATCAGAAAGAGGGAAAGGTAAAAGTAATACTTAATCCAATTAATGTATTTTCCTGCTTTGATTCATTGTGATGACTTTGAGCATCTGGTAGTAACTGAGCATGAGCTGCTTAAAGTCACAGAAACCCAATCCCCATTATTTCTGCTCATTGAAGGGAATAAATGAATTACCAGACACTAATCTTTGGATAATTGCTTGCTGAGCAGGAGATCTTAGCTCTTACAGAAATTAGTTTTGTAAGTTTATAGAACTGTCAGAACTAGTGAACTGTTTAAAAAGGTTAACCATAAATGAACAGAAGTTGAACTTCCATTTTTTTAGTCATAACTATTGCAGTTGAACCTTGCAGTATATGTAGTATGTGGAGATAGATATTATCTTTGCCCTTAATGAGTTTTAGTATAATTTATCAACCAAAGTTTAAACTGAAGACTAAAACTTGTGTCAATGTTTCTGGCAGTACAGAATTAAGACGTATGTGGAATAAGATTAAGATTAAGTATGTATTGCTGTTTGGAATGACCAAACCATTTTGGGTGTGGGGTAAGTCCTACTCATTTTGAGTTGGTTTTCTAATTTGGACATAGAGGAAGGCATATGCTTTTTAGCTTTAGACAGTCTACCCTGTGACGTTACATCATGCATATAATTTTCCTGATTCTCCTTTATTTGACATAATTTAGGCAGGTTAGCTTTCAAAATTCTTTTTGTTCTTGATAATTGGGTGGACTTGTGATTTATGTCTTTAGGGTATTTGTACTTGTAAGTCATGCTCCTTGTCACTGGTGGTCATCACTCCTTTGCCTTTGGAGAGCAGCCTGAAAGAGGGTGTTAAGAATCATTATTCATACTCCTACTCAGTAGCCTTAGGCTGCCCTTACTGCTTTGACCTCATTGGAGTCTTTTACTTTGTGTAGAAGCAGACTTCCTCCCCCACACGCATCTGGAAACATTCAGAGCCCCAAAATAACTAGCTAAGCAAGCCTCAAATCCACCTAAGAATTTACTCTATCAGAATACAACGCCTGTTAATTTATTTTCAACATCTTATACTTGCAGGACATCGAAGGAGTAATTTAAGTGGTTCCTGAATCTTTCTGACCTGATAGGTACTTTCTGTCTCTGTAGATCACTGCTATGGGCAGTTGAAGTGTTTTTTGAGGCTACAAAAAAATACCTGTATTTGCCTCTGTCAAATTCCTATTCTGCACCTGGTCTTTACAAATTACAGGATATATTTCTTCTGATTCTCTTACATTGTATATTACAATGTTTATTACATTACATTTTTTATCAAAATTCCACAGGGATTCTGGCAAAGGGATAACAATACCCTGGCTAACTCAGATTAAATACTCTGATTGGAAGTAATTGTTCCTTGCAGTATGTTTCTGCCTGTCAATGAGAACTGGACTTCTTTCCTGTAGACAGTCTTTTCGTTGTGGAATCCCTGCTTGAAACTTCCTCAATTTAAAGAAGTAGGTTTTATTTAATCTCCTTCCATTTATTTTAATTACTGTCAAAATACCAGGATATAGCAGACTTGCTGTATAAGTACACCATTATTCATATTCTGTAAGGACAAAGTGATTTCAGTAAGTTATGCTTGACTTCTATTTAGAGTTGTCACAGAATTTCATGTTAATACTGCTGTAAATTTGTCTTCAGAATGCCATTTNGGGGGGGGGAAACATTGAATCTTCAGACTTTGCCGGGTTAAACTTTGTTTGTGCATCAAGAGGTCAAATGCTTCTATACCCTAAGAACTAAGGCAATATCCTCCACAATTTTAAATACATTCTAGTTACAGATATACCATTAGTGTTGGAGGTAGGTCTAGCTATGCTTTTGAAACCACTTTTCCATAGACCTGGCCATGGTCAGAGCCTCAGTTGAGTGGATTTGTTCTACAGCACACTAAGAAGGAGGAGGTGGGGGTATGTGTGTTTTCCTCTCCAGAGATGTGTTATAGCAAACACTTGTACTACTCACCCCAGGAGGAAAGAGTGCTAAAAGCTCCACATAACTCCCAGAGGCTATTGGGAATACTCGCAGTGAGCAGGGGGCGCAGGAGGAGAGTGGGCAGGGAGGCTTCAGGGCATTCCTTAACAGTCAACGTTCAGACATCCGTGGGTCTGTAACAGTACAGGTAAAAGGTATGTAGTGTCACAGATGCTTGCTGCAAATACATAATGTTTTGTTCTTAACACACAAACAGAAAATGGCTTTTCCTTTTGCATGCAGGAACTTCTGTTTCTGAATGCACACACATACAAATTTTTAGGAAAGTATAAAAGCAGAATCAAACACAGCCTGCTGTTTTCAGATTTGTTTCTGCCATGACACAGCTCCAGCATTTGGTTTGTAAAACCTGTATACAGTGGAAATATGTTAATTAAGGGGAAAAGGTCAGTAGTATTATATGTGTTTGTCTTTACAGATCTGAATTTTGATATTAATATTGATTAGAGTAATAAAAATTAAATTTATTCAAAACTTATTTCAATAGGCTGATATCAAATGCAGTGGTATGATTTCAGATTTATGGGTCTCCTGTACCATGCATATGCAGTTGTCATGCAAACCAGAAAATGGCTTATTCCTAGCATTTTTCAGTAGTCGGGGGTGTTGCAGTGTGCATAGCTTATCAGAAGCAGAGCAAATGGAGCATGTTACTTTTCCCAGTGTTGCCTTTGAGTTTGTAAGTACTTTAGTGTGTTGCTTTCCTGGACTACTGCTAATAGAAACCTACTTGATTTGGTATTTCCTAATGTCTTTTTATTGCTATTTTGAAGTTAATTAGAATTGCTTTATACCTTTCTTCAACACTTGAAAGTTTACTTTAAACCCAGATAGCTCAACTTGTGAATTTTACAAAGAACTTAGTGTATACAAAAGATTCTATACATATATACAGAATTTAAGCATTAGGCAAGTTTTAGTTTAATAAAAATAAATGCTTATGTGGTAGACTAGAGCATTTGTTCAGCACCATAGTATAAATGTAGATGTAGGTCCTGAAACTGCAAATTTTGACACACACCAGCTACTTAAACTGTCAGATTTAACATAACAGTTTCCAAATGAGACTGTAAACATGACATACAGTATAAATGATAATTATTCTTGCTGATGCTTGGCTTCACTTTCCAAGTTCTTTTTCTAGCTAGTAAGGTAAAGTTTTATAGGGTCCACGTACTCGTTGATGAACAGTTTATTTTGATTCATCTTTACCATGATTTTCTTAACTTCCCAGTGGTGTAGCTGATGGATGTTTTGTCTTGACTGTTAACAGGTTCTACATTTCTTCTGCATAACTTTAGGGATAAGGAATTCTATTAAAATTAAAAATCAAAACTTCTTATACATAGCTGTTAATGTTATTAATAAATCAATGCTAATTCTGTAACTGTTTTAGATTACTGTGCAAGACAGAAGTTGGATTCCTTAGAACATCCATTCACACGCTCTCAGGCTTCTAAGTCCCTAGGTGTTAAAATGCTTGACACACAATTTGTTCTCATCCAGACTTGAACTTTTGAATGCAAACTGAGAACGTGGCATCATAGGAAGCAGTGGTAGCTTTTATTTTGTGCACAAATGGTTGCATACATGCCTGACCATGTGATTTACAGCTTTTTTTAAATGGGATTTGAATTGTTGTGACTAATGAGTGGTTAAATTGTGTCAGTGTGCTCAGTGGCATGAATATGGTTGAGAAAACAAACAGTCTTGTTGTTAAACCTGATCATAAAGCTTTTTGAACAATTGTGTTCAACTTTTTGTCTTTTTAAAGTAGTATCTTCAGTGGCATGATAACTCTTTCAAAGGGAATCAGGAGCTGCTGACAGAAATATGTAAACTCTGTAATTTTCTGGCAGAAATTTGATAATTAAAATTGATGTTTTATTTACAGTTACCAGCTTGAGCCACTGGGAACAAACCTCTAGGGTAAACTAATAAATGTTTCACTTAACAATAACCATATTTTTTGATACTTCAGTTGTATCTTCTTATTTGTATTTGGTAGCTATGGAGAAGAGAATCTCATTGCATAAACACATTCCAAAACCTCAATTTATAATGCTGTGCTTGCATGGACCCTCCTATTAATTGCAAGAAAAATCTATGACCTTTCCTTTCAAGTGTCCTGGCAGTAGATTTTAGAGGCAATAGCTCTGCTTGCAAAACTCTTCTAGCCGTGGTATCTGTATTCATAGAATCATAGAATAATTAAGGCTGGATAGGATGTCTGGAGACCCGCTTGTTCAACCCCCTTGTCCAGAGCAAGTTTAGACAGATCAGATAACTCAGGTCCAGTTGAGTTTGGATAGAGTCTACTCTTGCTCTGGGTAACACATTCCAATGTTTGACCACCCGCATGGTGAAAAATCCCATGCTCCATCTCATCTTCAGCTTCTTGTGCTATAGCTGTGGACCTTTGAGCAGTGTGATTCTGTTTTCTCTGTCTTTTAGGTAGTTGTAAACAGCAATAAGATCTGCAGTGCTCCTGCCACCAACCCTTTTCTTAAGGATGAACAAACCCAGTTCTCCCAGTCTTTCCTTCTATATTCAGTGTCCCAACCCTCAATCATCTTGGTGGCCTTCTCTTGCACTTGCTCCAATATGTCAATGTCTGTGTCCTGTTCTGGGGAGCAGAGAACAGCGCAGCTCCCAATACAGCCTTATGAAAGTGGAATGCTAATATCCCTCAGCCTGCTGGCAACGCTCCTACTAATGCGACCTGGAGCGCAGCCAGTTTTTTTTGCTGAAGGGCACACTGACTCAGATTCAGCTTGTGTCCATGAGGTCCCCCATGTCCCTTTCTGCAAATCTACTTTCTAAGCAATCGACCTGCAGCCCGTACTGGCTCCTGTTGTTTTTCATCCCAGGTGCAGGACTTTACATCTCTCTTTGAATTCCTTCTCGTTCCTATTGACCCATTTCTCAGCATGTTGAGCTACCTGCACATAGCAGCCCTGTCCTTCAGCATATCAGTCACTCCCTCCAATGTGGTGTTGTCCAGACTTGGTGCATGTGAAGTCTTTCTTTTCATCCATATTGTCCAGTATGACAATAATGCTTTAATGACTTTATGCTTAATGCTTTTATGACTTTAATGCTTAATGAAATATACTATAACACTATGTATTATTGCATGACTGTGTATCATGCATGAGCAAATAAAATTACATAAAAATAATTGGTCACACTTCAAATTGATCTAAGCCAGTGTTCTGTATCCAATACTAGTAACTGATGCTTTAAAAGTAGTCCTTCCTGCTATATACCTTCTTCCCTTTGGCCAGTCAGTGGTTTTTGGACTTTAAGAGACACAGAAGCCCACCCTTTGTCAATTGCTTTTTTCAAAGTCACTTAATAGCTGTGGACTTCAGAATGCTGACTTGTAGAGGGTGCACAGTTGAAATTATTTTCTTAACATAATTCCCACTTCCTTGTGTTCCAAAGGTTCTTTCTGATAACTTTCGGAGTCCCATCCCACTTTCGGTTTATGAGAAATAAAAAAAACCCCACCAGCCTCTCCCTCTTATCATCCATATATATTCTCTCTAAAAACAAACACAGAGGACAAAAACCCAATCCAAAACCAAACCCACCCTCAAAAAACCAACCAAACAAAACCCTTCAGCTGCTGTCACCTGAGTTGTGCTCTAAGAGCAGTTTTGTCACTTCAGCCCTTCTCCCTTTTCCAGGTTAATATTACCAAACAACGAGGGGACCCACCATGGATTCTTTCTGGATGTTGCTTGTAACTGCTCCTGTATGCTAATCTGACCCCTTCTTGTTTCTTTTAGGCAGTTTATTCAAACCTCCGAGGGCTTTTTCCTCTTGTCCAATGGAAACTTTGTTTTCCTAAGAATCTTTTGTTATGGATGAACCTTTTGTTGAAAGCTGTAAGAAGTTCTAGGCAATTAACATTAGACTTATTTAGAATGGCATGTTTACTTTAGCATTATCCAGATAATTCTCAATAAGCGATTATATCTAAACATTGTTGTTTTTAAAACCTTTTTATTCAAAAGATGTTTAATCACATGATTCATGATTGCTTGATGAATGATAAATATTTAAAGCTGCTTTTAGGTATGCAAAAGCTCATAATATTCAGATACTTTGAAAATGAGGCCTTGTATCAGAGGAGGTGATTGCTTCATTGTGGTGAAGAAATACTTCACTTTTAGTGCTTTCTAGAATAAAATTTAGATGTGGGGGTAAGAATCCTGGGGAAAAAAAAAGAAGAAAAAATAAAATAAACCTTGTAAAAGAGTAAGATAACACTCACTTTTTCTTTTAAGTTTTATTCTAGTTCCTTACAATGCAGAAAACATACTTAGAAATACCATTTCTCAAATTTACTGAAGTGCCTTTGTTCATCTAGAGGATTAGTTTTTAAAACAATTCCTAGTTGTATCTCTGGTGTGCAGAAATGCTGTGGTTTTTTTTTCTCAAATAAGAATAAAAAGTTTTTTCCTATCCCTATGTTTTTTTAATAATGCTTTTATCGTATCTGTCTATATTAAAGCTATGAAATAGTAAATGTTCTTCATTAAGCTTTTACCAGCCTGCACCTAGAGGACATTTAGTTCTGATTTTCAGGAAACGTTTTATTTATGGTTACCAATATTGAAGTGTATAGCATCATCTGTTTGCGTTGGCAGGATTATGTGAAGATATTCTTTGACTGGGGGTGATGGGTAAGGGAGAAAGATACTCTCATGTCTTCCTTGCAGGCTTTTTAAGAGCAGGAATGACCCTGTTTGACAGTAGCCACTTTGAGTATGAGAAGACTTACTGAATTTGACTTCTGTCTTCTAAGGGGCTGTCCCTAGCTGCATTTACCAAAGGAAGATAAATGCTCATAAACGTTGCTGGTTTGAGTCTTTATTTTCAAGCTTCTGTAATTTTTCATATGAAGTCTGTAATATTATTGAGAGTAAACTGGTTGTAGAACTACCAGAATCCTTTTTTTTCATTAGTGGATATGTTAGTAAGGATTTTTTTAAGTTGTGTCACTTCGGAGCTCCTGAAAGTAAAAGCATTGCCTCAAGCTAAGCATGATGTTGGCAGGAGCTATGCAAACTTCTTTGTGTAGTTTTTGCCAAAGAACCTCATTCTTGACCTGAAATACCCTGCTGTTTCCAGCTGTGAGCTTCATGAACAAACACTATGAATTTTGACAAGCTGGTCATTATTCATGCAGAATAATTTATTAGATCAAATTCTTGTCCTAATTAGTTTTGCTTTGTTTTTTAACAAGCTTTACTTTGTTTTTGTTCTCACTTGTTTTCTAACAAGTCTTACTTTTTGCCAATTTCATTGGGTTGAGTAGGTAATCTTAAGAAATGACTGAAGGATGCAAGTGACATGATGTTACATGGTCCAGCTTAAAAGGAAGGCACCACATGTAAGATACTGTCTAAGAATATATTAAAATGTAACATGATTATATTGCTGTATGGAATTGTCTGGATTGGTCTTTAAATTGTCAAATTCATAAGCTAGGAATACCCAGGAAGAGAATTAATTAAATTTGAGATATAAAAGAATGTTGAATTTGGAGTGTTTTGACATTTAAACTTCTGTGTCATTTTTTTCACAATAAGCTGGTGTTACCTGCTATTTAGGAAAGCAGGAATTTGACCTGCAACCAAATCTTTTCCCCAGTCAAATAGTGGGAAATGTTGACTCAGACATAAAATGATCTGCACTAAGGCTAGTATGTGTGATTCCTTCATGCCTGGATTATATTTAGACGGATGTTGTGGTCTGTTCCCTTGGTTGCTATAGCTTCATTTTTTTTCCTCTTACCCGTCCCATTCGCCCCCCTCCATTTGCATGATGAATAATGTTGTAACAAAGCTCACTGTGAGGGAGGTGATTTTTAATTAAAAGAAAAACAAACCCAAAAACCCACACCAAAACCCAACCAAACAGCACCTCAACACACACGCTTTAGTTCACTCACACAGTCATACTCATGAGCACTGAGATATATGTATCCAAGTAGTCTGTTGAGTAACCAGACATAGAATCATAGGGTTGG